>JAMAHN010000022.1:23274-239134 GCA_023627535.1 Aspergillus sp. S1802E
GCCCGCCGCGCCGCGCGCCCCGCCCCGCCAAGGGAAACAGGTGATTTAGGGACCAAGAAAAGACTCACCTCGTTCAGATAACTTCCCAAAAAGGGGGTCAGCTTCCGCATAGCCCAGTTCTTCTTATACGAGATATCGGTTTTTACGGCCTTGGCAGTCTTCTCATCTGCGTCTTTAGACCACCCCCTCGACACGACTTCCACCATATACGTAGATCGCCAGGCCGGGTTAAGTCCTGAGAGCGGGTCGTGCTTGGAGACCTGACCTCCGCCGTTCAGCTCGATGCTCATAATTGTCAATTCGTCATGAGTTCCGGCCAGAACACCAATCATTTCACGCAAGGCGGTGGGGTCTGAGGTTAGGGCCTTCTGATCGAACATGCGAGACGTCAAGGCCGAGTTGGCGCTGCCTCCAGAGATCTGCGCGCCAGACATGGCATTGTAGTAAGTTGGGTAGCTGGGGAATTCGAACCAAGTGACCGTGATGAAGAGGGAAGTGCCGTTGTATTTTTCTAATGTCTTGAGAACCGGCTCGAATGACGCCTTTGCTGCGGAGGGCGAGACACCCATTGCAGCAATTGCATGCACATAGCCGACTGTTGAGTTGGCAAATAACGGGGCGGGACTGTTAATGGACCAGGTGCCGTAGCCGGAGAATCCGGCATCTGAGATATGTGGGTACGCAGCGTGTATATCGGTGACTGCTTCCAGCAGAGGGTCGAGATTGTCTGACAAAGGCGAGATGGTGAGGGATTGAGCCACTACCGGCTTCGATGGGTAGGCTTTGATAGTGGCTGAGGTGACGATGCCGTAAGTTCCGGCCCCTCCACCGCGAATGGCAAAGTACAGGTCCGAGTTCTGGCACGGACTAGCAGTGACGGTGGTGCCGTTGGCTAGGAGCACTTGGGCTTCGAGGATCTGGTCGGCTGCGAGTCCGTAGTCGCGGCTTGCTGGCGAGTGTCCGCCCCCTTGGATGTAGCCACCGATGCAACCAACAGTCTGTTTTTCTCCGTGTTAGCAATCTATTCTGACCAAAATCAGCTCTATCGAATCATTGTGAAAGTATCATTTACCGGATCACCTCCACCAACAACCGTCAGGTTGCGTGGAAAAGCGAGTTTGTAAACATCATCCCAGATATAGCCCCCGGCTATGGTTATCGCTGTGCCATTCCATTTCGACTTTATGCATGCTTGGGACGACGTATACGTGTCTTGAATTAGGATCCCCTTACGCATGTACTTAATCCACACCTGCAGTGCGCCATATCCCTCCGACCTACGGTATCAAGTCAGAGATATCGCAAAAGAGAGGCTGAAAGAGAACCAACTCACTTGCCCAAAAGATCATGTCCTGTATTCCTCACCACAAACCGAACATTATTCTCCCTTGCAAACTTCATCCCCGCTACTAGCTCATCCACTTCCGTCGCATTGATCGTATATACAGGTGTCGGGCCAAGGGTACAGTTCCCAGGCTTCTTCACAGTGCTCAAATTAACCGGCGGACACGGATTATCTGTCGGGTAGACATACCCGATAGGCTCGAGAGACTGAAACGTAGAATTGTACCATTGCGCCTGGACATAGGCGCATTCTTCCTCGTTGTAGTAGGCTCCGGGATAGCATGATATAGCTGGCGGGGTGTTACGAATTAACTTGCCTGATACCGAAGCGTTCAAGGCATTCCATGTATCCAGGGATGGCCAGCATGAATCTCCTGGGGTCTTTGGGGCATCAGTTAGTGGATTGGTATCATAAAGGGGGTCAGGACTAGCTTACGCATTTGCAGGATCCGGGGAAGGACGCCGAGCTCAGCCCGATTAGGGCGAGCAGGTGGAGGAGGATCTTAGTCATTGCGCTGGATCAGCGACAATCATTGCTTCTGCATACACCGTCAGTGGAATCATGAGACAGCTGGAAGATATGCAGTTTCCGGAGAATTACACGACTACTTATTCATTTGCGCGGGCGAAACCCAGCGAATAATGATGGAATCAAACTCCTCGCTTGGAGGCCATGCGGGCTTAATCTCCAGCCCAGATATTAAATGCATGTTATATTAATTTTTCAATCGTCTCCTAGTCAGAGTGCTAAGAATGGAGGGTCGTAAAAGGGCGATTTCCCCCGGAGCTTCCGGATCGTTAACCGATGGGGCGAAATGCAGCTTTAGCGTTATGCACTGAGAGGGAGACCAGCTGGCCAGGCACCGCAGTTGCAGTCGGATGACTCCGCCAGGTCGTTTTCAAGATCCTTTGTCGGGCGGCTTTCGTAACGAGTGGTGAGAACGCTTGGCAGGGTTCCATTTGTGTTGACTTTGAGAAAGCAAGTGGATATCACTGCCTAGTGTCGGGGTCTAGTCGCTGGGGGGAGATCCATGGCCCACATGGTTGGACCAATTATCGCTTGAGCGTCCTTCGTTGTTATCATTGACAGGACGAAGGGATGTCTGTTGACATCTTCAGAGAATCTTGTTTATAACATCGGGGGGTGAAAGCCCTGGGGAAGACGTTATTCACGAGACTTGAGGCCGATGTATCCTCACCTCACCCCGTGACCCCCAAACCCTAAGTCGAACCGGGGCGAAAAAGAACTTTCGGGACTAACACGAAGGAGAGCCAAGAAAGACAGAATAGAATAGAGAATGCTGTCAGATTTTAGCGTCCAACCTAATGCAGCCCATCATGCCACCCAACCAATCCAGTTCTATAACCCCCATTTCATCCGTTGGGGCAATGATTGTGAAACGCCCCATTGCCCGTTCAGCAGTAATAGCGCGGTCTTGGATCGCGTGGATCGCAATTCACCATGCGTTCGAAAGCCTCTGGAAGCACTCATCTGCAGCATCTCGGACCCGATGGATGCGCCATGGACCATGCTGCCATGTCAGCACAGTAAAATCGAGTCCTGCGCCCGACTCCCTTTTCCTCTTGTTTTCTCTTCGTGTCTTCTCACGGTATCTAACCTCGTCATGCCACGACACCCTGTCGATCTTTGCTCGACTCAACCGATGTACACATTATGAGTAGCACCGACTCTCCCCAGGGCGTCGCTAATCATCTCCCCGCCCGCGGCCTCATCGCAGTGACCTGGGTCGGCGTCGCTCTGGGTATCTTGTTTGCGAGCACGCGCATCTTTATCCGGATGCGACGCATGAACCGGCTGCTAGCGGACGACTACTTCGTGCTTCTTGCGCTGGCGTTTCTCATCACGAACGCGGCCCTTCAGACGATCCAGGCGCCACATCTCTACTATACAGCGTTGACGCCGACCGGGCCGGAGATCGACTACCATGGCAAGCAATACGTGCGGTACGAGTTTGCAATCATTGGGTTGTTTTGGTCGGTGCTGTGGAGCATTAAGGGCTCGTTTCTGGCGCTGTTTTGGATGCTCACAGACGGCATTCCGAGGTATCGCTGGGCGTGCTGTGGTGTTGGGACCTTCGCGACGGCCGCGTATACGGTGTGCTGGTTGTTGTCGGCGTTGAATTGTCATCCGCCGCAGGATTATTTTCATTTCGGTGGGTGTGCATATAGACGTGCGCTGTGAGGAAGATTGCAGGTCCATGGGCTAATTATAATGGGCACAGGGAAATGCAGCAAACCAAACGACCAGCGCAGCGCGTTCATCACCATCTGCTTCAGTACAACGGTAGATATAATCACCGACGTCATGAGTACAACCCCCTACACCACCCTTTCCATCCTGTACACAGAAGTGTAACTAATGCGAAGCGGATGGAAAGTCATGGCGATCGGACTCGGCATCATCTCAAACACGGGCATCACTAGACACCAGAAACTCGGCTTCGGAGTCGTCTTCAGTCTCGGTCTCATAATAATCGCGGCAGCTATCGTGCGCGCCGTCCTAATCAGCGACAAAGCGTACTCTGACATCGCGGGTGTCGCTATCTGGAGTGTCGCTGAGGCATCTATTTGTACGTCCTTCAATTCCCCTGCCGTCGCTAGGCATGAAAACACCAATACTGATAACCCACGAACATAAAGCAATGATAGTTGGCTGTCTCCCGCCTTTCAAGATCTTCGTCTCTAGCGACTCCGGGTCCTCGGCGCGGTACACATCGCGGTATAGCCGGAGTGGAGGCTCGAAGCGAAAGTCCCTAAGACCATCCAGCTGGTCTGATGTGCCGCTTCCTTTGCCGCTACAGGAGCGCCAAGTCTACCGAAACCTGGACTACGAGCTACATGCTCGGGATACAAACATTACGGGCGGCAAGCAGGCGCAGTCAGAGGGAAAAGAGGTTACTGAGTCAAGAGGAAGTGTTTCGGATGATGACAGACCTGGGGAGATTAGAATGGTGAAGGAATTTGTAGGTTGCTTCCTATTAATCTCATGAGAGGCTGCTCTCAAAGTTGACAGATGCTAACGCGTGGTATAGAGCCTGGTGACTACGTCGTGAACGATTTTAATTCTTGTATAATAAGAGGTTGTCGTGGGCTGGAGTTTAGAAAGGATGGTCTGCAGAAGCCTACTGTATAATATTATTATTGGAATTGTGGTTCTGCTTTATATGAGCGATTTGTCTGGCATGCTGCTTTATACCCTAGTTAGAATTTGCGGTTGCTTTTTATCATGATAAATGCCCACTCATTTCTCGGTCCTGGTGGGATTTTTTGAGGTTATTTCACGATTAAGGGCCGCAACTCGTCTTGAGAACGTTATCTGTTAGTAGAGTTGCTTATGATTAAAGTACGGCAAGTATTGTGACCCTGCGGAAGAGATTGCACCGGTTCTGATCAGGATCTGGCCTTCTTTCGATAACCGGTCTGTAATTTCACACAGTGTAAGGTCGCTATTCACCAGAAACCATGAATCGTATCCAGAGCCGGCGGAGGAGATGATGCAATTGAGTGCTACCCTCGTTAAAATACGGACTGGTGGCAAACTTAGCCATGAGGCCAGGGAAAGATGCTGGCGGCTATGAGGAAGGAACTGAAGTTTGGTGAGAACAACTTCACTCCCAGGAAGACGCTCGAATTGCTGAAGATGTAATAGGCGCGTGTAGTCGGTAGGCAGAAAATAACCAAGTGGTGTTTCATGCAATGGGCTCTATTTCCAGTGGGTCTTCGCCTCTGATACTGCGCCACCACTCACTCTGCCGCACAAGCTCTCCGTCTTCACCCCCTAAGAGAGACCAGTACTTCTTGAGAAACCATACTTTTGCTTCCCAGCTGCGGTTGTCCCAAGGAGTACCGGTTGATGTATATCCGGTGGAGGCATTTCGGTCCCTTCTCCCGAGGCCTGCTCCTCCCCAACATACTAAGCCGGTGAGGAGATCGCGGAGAAATTCATCTTCGTCCACCTCTTGTTGATGCAGAATGAGATTCTTTCGCAGCGTTCGGAATGGAAGGACATCAATATATGGAGCATGCTCAACAGTAATTTGTTCACTACTTGGCCTCAAGTCTGGCTTGAGGGTTTTGAATATCCTCTGCACTGTGGAGATCATGTTGTCCTTGGCCGCGTTATCCGCGCACGCCTTCATCGACCGATAGAAGGGCGAGGGGCTTTCCTCCGCACACACCATCTCCTCTGTAAGGCCAACATGCAACCTAAGCGTGTCCATCGCAGCTAATGTGCACATAATGTCTAAACGGAGATGGTTGGCATATGGATCTGGTGCAGGCGCGAGCGATCCGATCCTGAGTATCCTAACCTCAGTAGAGCCGTAGGTTCCGGGCCAACACGTTTGGACCTGGAAATGTGGACCGGAGCAATTGCATTCAACAGTGGTGGTCGTCCAGAATTGATCAAGGCCGGTCTTTTCCTTATCATTAACGAGAACTGACGGGTCGACATACGTCGGAGGAACCGACACACTCGGTGCTGAAACGGGAGTCTCAGGCGACAGTAATTGCTTCGTGGGATTCGAGGCCGCAAGCGATGATGATGGGAAATGCGTTGTGTGATCGCAGATTGTAGAATCCCAGGCGTTTAGTGATGAGAGAGTATTGTCCGAGAATATTGGATGGTCTGTCGCAGGGCCCCAGATATTCAGGTAGTCTGATGTCGTATCGATGGAGCTGGAAAAGGCAAGCTGGCAGTCTTTGGGAGTGGCCGCCAATGGGTAGGAATTTGGTATGTCCGATCCATCATAACCCGAGTCCGGCGCGGATTGGATTGTATCACTCGTCGGAGATTTCTGTGCCAGCGATGCTGCGAGCGTTTCGAGGTTTTCCATTCGTTCGCGAAGCTTCTCACCTAGAGATGAACGAAGTCTTAGTCCTATCTCCACAGGCGATCGCGCAAATCACCCGTTCATGTATGACTTTCATTGTACTCACGGTATTTGCGTTGTGCACGAATGTTCTGTTGGCGCCTTTTCTCGGGGTCGCGGCGAACGGGTTTCCGTTTCTCCTTCCTTGCACTTTCGCTTCGCACATTATTCTGCATTTTGTCTCGTGGCATCACGTACTCTGTATAGGGTTTCCTCTCGTCCAGATAGCTGCAGAGACGAAAGATGGGGAAAGTGTGGAGCAAGCGGCGGATGCCTCCACTAGATGCCTAGATGCCTGTCTACGGCGGACGACTGCGACTGTCTGCGCTGGCTTGGCACTGATCACGTGTTGATGCGCTGTGTCCTGAGGCCGCCAAGACTCGGTGTTTCCTCATCTGGTCGAGCGGCATCCGAACTAAATACCTAAATGAACTACCACCCAGCAACTCGCAAGCCCGCACCATGGCACAAAGTTATATTCTTTATTGAGGCTTTAGACCTATACTCTTATTATATATCCTATCTTCTTCTTACAGTTCATTTAAACGTGTGGCGGGCGCGTAGCTTTCTGTATTTAGATGTAGATCCTTAATATACTGTACTGGTCGATAATGTAGACATATCAGGTACTGTAAGAACTGACCATCAGCCAGCTGAGCTTCCTGGTCTAGTTAGAAGTCATACCAATACCTGGAATTCCTACAGATAACTAGTTTGTCCTAGGTTAATGACCCACTCCACTATACAGTAAAAGTCTACAAAGACTATAATGCATATGCGTGGTATACTTGGAGGTAAGTCTATCTAGCGAGCCTACTGCAGTCTGCTCCCCGTTTCTGATACAAGGCTATCTTGAACAAACCACCCCGCCTGAATAATAAGGTAGATAGCCTGGCACTACTAACGGCCCGCCTCATGGCGAAATTCTAGGTAGTAAGTTAACACAAGGTACGTAGCTAAGATAAGGGAATACACGGAAAAACTACGAATCAATCTGGTGTAAAACATGAGTATTAACAACTATGAAGACTTTGAGGATGTTCAACCGGAAAGTAAGAAGAACGACTACGTATAGCCGCAAAAGACGCAAAAGCCGTAATAAGCAGGAAGCACATGAACAGCAAACGCAACTGACCCATTAACACGAGAACTCCAAGATGCACGCCCCCCACCCATCCCACCCACCCTCGGGGCGCGCACCCTCTGACCTACCCGTTGCGCAACAACTCCAGAATCAACCTCAGCTGAAAGTTCTCAATGCCGAACTTGCGCTCCAGTTCACCGATACCCTTCTCCAGGTGACCGTACAAGACCTCCAGCGTGTCCTCAGTAAACTGCAGGCTTCCGTTCTGTTTCATCAAGTCCAGAATCGTCTCTTTCTGCGCGCGCGTAGCGGTGCCGCGGACGCGCCGCTGCATCCAGACATTCCGTAAGACGTAGTTATCTGGCATGGTTTCCAGGAGATGAATCAGTGGAAGTGAGAACTTCCCCTCTTCGAGGTCTTCGCAAAAACCCTTTTGCTTAGTGTACTGTTTTTGGTCGGTGTGATCAGTTCCAAAGCACGCCAAGAGGAAAGGGGTTTCGGTTGGAAAGGAGACATGGAGAGGGTCCCATACCTCAGCAGAGACCAAATTGTAGTAGTCGTCACGGGTCTGAAAATACCGTCCGAGGCGATTGGAGAAGCCAATAATATCGACATTGACGGGATTCGTCGAGTGAAGTGCCATGAGGCGACCAAAGAGCCTGACGAGACCGCCGGTTTCTGAATCATTGCGTTAGAACCGTGCTTTGATTTCGATTTGGGGAACTCAGAACTCACTGTGCTCAACCATCTGAAAGTATTCATTGATAGAAGGACAGATAAGATTACTGGTCCAATATAGGTCCATAGACTGGCCCACGTAGAGGTGGTGCAATTCCTCTTCAAGATAACAAGAATCAGCTGTGGCCAGGTTCCATGAGGGAATTTGTGACGCATACCAGTAAATACGAGCAAGCTTTTGGGGTCTTCCAGTTTCTGGACCTCTTGCAATGCGCGGATGAGCTGATAATTGGCCGAATTTACCGTCTGACCCAGCCCGAAGATCATATGGGTTGATGCTTTGCCCCTTCGAAGCTCCGATCCATCTTCTAAGTCATCAAGCCTGGAAACAGTCAGTTAAGTGGTACTAGAGATAAGGAGAATGAAGGAAGAACAAACATCAAAGACGCGTTGTGGAGAATTGTAATGATGGATTTGATTATGGCTAGTTTCTCGGCAGGTACACGAAACCAGGCATTCAAGGCATCGATTGCATGCTCACGAATTCCCTTGGATGGAAGAGCCGTGATATATTCGTATGGGGCCTGTAGAGCCTGTTTGATTGAATTTTTTCAGTCAGCAAATAGGGCATGCCTGGAGAAAGCTGTAATGTTTCCTACCTTCGCGTCAAGACCTTGCCCTTTGAGCGGTGTCTCTACCTCCTCGATGTCATGGCCTTCATGTTCGAATGACTCCACTTTCATGTCATGATCCCCAAGTCTGAATCCATCACAGCCCGAAAGGTGCTGCGTGATAACAGCGCTCAGGAGGCTTGTGTCACCGTTGTTAATCCCATTGGGATTTCGTCCCGGGACTGAAGCGTGCCGGCTGTTGGCAGTACCATTTCCATTGAGAGTGTCATGACTTTCGACGCCATTTGTGTTCACCGCGTGATCTGCATTGACTGTGCGATCGGGGAAGTTCAACCCACTCTGAACTAGACCGGACGCACCACCCTCAGGCTTGTGTGCTTTGGGGATTCCATTCTTCATCCACTCGAGCTGGCGTTCGCTGAACGATGCGTCAGTGTAATATCTCGGGCTGTAGAAGCTCCAAACCACGTTTCCGCTCATGCTGTACAGGACCGACTCAAGATACCGTTTGGTATCAGAGGAGAGGTTATCGCGAGCTTTGATCTCCTCAAAGACTCTCAGGTAGTTGACGGTCGCCTTTTGAATTTCCTGACGGCATCGTTCCTGGGCCTGATCTTCGGAGATCCCATGTTCTTCCATGGCAACGAAGATAAAGTTGGTCACATAATCTTTTCCTAAGGCGGCGGCGCTCTGGCGTTCCTTGTCCCAGGAGACCAGATCGTTCACCAACGCCATGTGAAGGTATGCAGTGGTGGCAAGCTGATGGCATGTGTCCAGTTCATTGTCAGGGATGGTGATCGCTTGCGCAAAAGTGAGCAGGCCATACCAGAAACTGGATCTCATAGATTAGTCTCAGTCTAGTATAAATCCCAAATCCAGGAGTAGGAAAATGGTGGAGAAGGACAGAGAGACAGAGAGACAGAGAGCGAGGGAGGAACTGACAGCATCCCGACATCATGAACCCGGTATTTCAGGTACTCGTCTTCGGACTTGAACCTGTAGTCCTCCTGTCGTCCTGCTTTGTCGAGGAAGGTTGACCAAGCCTTGAGGGATGTAATTGCGCGGTCTTTATCAATACTCAGCATCCGTTTTGCAACGTACGCCTGCAGCGCGCGCTTTCCAGAACCTGCATGCTTTATATTTCCGGTGCTGATCAATTGATCGAATGCCGCTTTGAGATCGTTGTTATGTTCGTCGCCCTAGGAATTTATCGTTAGTAGACTCTTTTTCCTCGTGTCTGCACGGGAGAGAAGGTTCATACGTATTGAGCAATATCGGTGACATCTACTCCGCGAATCGCAAAAGTTTGTCAGTTTACTAACTGCAAGCAAAAAAAGACATGACAAGACATCAAAACTCACCATCATGTAGAAATGCAAGCTCATTTGCGTACGAGACAATCCCAAGTCTTTCTGGATGGGCTTCAGGAATAGCAATGCTCATACCGCTCCATGGGTGTCCCAATCCACCCTTGTAGAACCCCAGCGGTCCGACTTGTTCACGCCAGTTCTCTTGGCATCTCAGACAATCGATCTCCTCGAGCTCGGTGTTCTTGTGATATCTCACAGTGAGGCCATCGCACAACCCTTGGGCTTCATAGGTGCTAGGCTCTACCACCGTAGAGAACTTGAACTCCATGCTCCGGAAAGAATAAAAGAGATGAGGCAATAAAAGAGAATGAGGCCGATATGAACGAAAAGAATGTATCCAAGAGTTAGGTGGGCTGGCTCAGGTTGGGGAAATGAACGAGGTGTGCGCTGCGACATCGAAGAGATAGAGAAATGACCGGAGTAGGATACTGTATTTATATCCTGTCCTGTGAATATGATTCTCCTTTCGGCATCAATAGTGCGATGAACTATCCTAAAGTGGCATACACTACCGAACCGAGCTCAATACTCCGGTGTATATGAGTACCTATACACATTTTAACTCATGTGTCAAAGGAATAAAATGTGTGCTTCGACATGCGTCTCCTGGGGCTCCGAATACTGTGAATTCTCAAGCTGAGTCGCAGAGTGATGACATCATAGTCTTCTATCATCACCCACTTGTATAGAATTCGGATCACATGGTCTGGTGTTTGGTACTGCGGCCCAAGCGTGATAGCAGTCCTAATCCAAATTAATGGAAATGATTTGTGTTGACGGGTCCAGGCGACTAGATGAACTGGAGGCTATTGGTGCTGACATGCAGCAATTGAGAGATCCGTGAGCAAGAAGGGCTGTCCCTTGTTTGTCATCGCCAGCCTTGAAAATGGTTGTTGTTGGCTGGCTTCAGCCTCGGGTATACTCAGCTGGGGCTGGCTGAGGTCCATGCAATGAACGTGACTTTCCTGAACAGTATAGGTACCCAATGTCTCAGTGTTCAATTAGAGAGGCGTTGCCTGCTGTACAGGCTGTGATGATAGCGAACCACTCGCAGCATCACCATCACGCATTATCATGCATTATCACACAGTACCACAGGTTTCAAACACATCGGGCTCCGGAAATACTACGTGTTATAGGCACGGGTGTCCGGAGTTTACAATTCGACTAGAGTGACTCGTATATTCCATGTCCATGTAGAGACATTTACTTCATTCCGCATGACCATAAGCAGGCGGAGTGATGGCCAAGGTTGCCATGAAGACATGGTTGTAGTTACTCATTACCTGCCTCCGGAAGGCCCTCTTCTCTTGAAAGATTTCTCCCTTTCAAGGTGTATGTTACTACAAGTATAGCTTATATATTGATTTGAGACCCAATTCAATCTCTAAATCCCATTTATGGTCCATTCCTCAGAAACAACCACAAGATGACAAATTCAGTTGATTTTCAGGCTGCCCAGGCGCGTCTCTTCATTTTCTATGGCATGTATGGAATATACGGGCTCTTTCTCGCCGCGGTTGCTCTGTATAGCGTGTCCCTTGTTATCTATCGCCTGTGCCTGCATCCGTTAGCTCGATTCCCCGGGCCCAAGATTGCTGCGGCAACCGGCTGGTATGAGTTCTACCACGATGTCATCAGAGGTGGAATGTATATTCATGAGGTTCAGAAAATGCACAGAGAATACGGTACGTAACCCAAGTTTGAGCTTCAATATATATTAATCCTCCTGTTAAAGGCCCTATCATCCGCATCAATCCCTATGAGATTGTTATCAAGGACCCGGACTACTATAACACCGTCTATGTTGCCTCGAACACACGTCGTTCGGAGAAGTGGTATACCCTACAAGGAACAGGACTTGACGGCAAGACATTCTTCTTCTTCCACCCTAAGCCTGTCGTACGAGAACGGATATGACTGACCAGATCAAAGGCGCCATGGGTATGACTATGGGACACGAATTGCACCGCCGCCGCCGCAAGTACTTCGATCCATTCTTCTCGCGTCTTGGCGTCACACAGATTGAGGGAGTGATAGTGGATGAAATTCAATTACTCACCGATCGACTCGAAGGATACCGGAAATCAGGCCGGACTATCCAAATGGAACATGTTATGGCTGCGTTCACTGGTGACATTGTGACAAAGATTTGCTCGGAGAAGTCCCCTGATATGATCCGGCACCCGGAGTTCGGCAAGGAATGGTAGGCTTCGTCAACCATCTTGGAACTGGTGATAAGTCACTCACTGCATAAGTGGCAGGTATGTCACGATCCACACCTACCAGCACCAGGTGCACCTTTTCATGCAACTTCCTCATTTAATCTCGTAAGTACTCCTGCTAATTTTGCATCCCTTTTTTTATTTCTTTCTCATTCTCCTAACGCATTAGACAGCCTCACGCAACTAATCCCTCGGGGACTCGTGATGCGCTTTTCTCCGGGAGCCGCGGCGTTCAAGAGTTTGCATCAGGTAGGTCGGTTCCTCTTTCCCTGAAAGCCCGTCTTCGCTAAACATAGACTAGTACGCCTTCGATCACATCACTGTGGCCAAAAAGGACATGATTCGTGCCGGAAAGGTGCAACAAGAGGCCGGCCGAAGCTCCGTCTTCCGCCACGTGCTCTCCAGCGATATGCCCGAGTCGGAGCGCGAGACCGAACGGCTTGCCCGCGAGGCCTTGCAGCTGTTCGGCGCGGGCACCGCCACGTTAGTCCGCGCCTTCAGCATGATTTTCTATCATGTCCTGTCCAATCCGCAGATGCGAGAGCGGCTCCGGGAGGAGCTGAAGGAAATCATGGCGGAGTATCCTGCGAAAAGACCCACTTGGCAGGAATTGGAGCGGTTGCCGTACTTGCACGGGATCGTCAAAGAGGGTTTGAGGTACAATCTCCCATGAACACCCTTCTTTTCAGACTCGAATTAAACAGCTGATATGAGGGGTTATTATTTCCTAGGCTAAGTTATGGGGTCATGCGTCATCTCGCCCGCGTCTCGCCTGATCAAGCGCTGCAGTATAGGGAGTGGACGATCCCTGCCGGCACCCCTGTGGGCATGTCCTCACATAGCCTCCATTCCGACCCAGTGACATTCCCTGAGCCGTCCAGGTTCGTTCCCGAGCGCTGGATAGAGGATAAACAACACCTTAACATGAATCGGAACTGGGTTCCCTTCGCTCGGGGTTCGAGGATGTGTATTGGCATGAAGTAAGAGATCTTCCTCTAACCCTCCTTCTCAAGGGTTTTCGGTGCCCTGGTACATAGACTGGGTTTACTTTGTCTAACACGCAAAAACTAGTCTTGCCTTGGCTGAAATGTACTGGGTGCTGGCTGTTCTATTTCGCCCGGGAGCGCCGGAGCTGGAGCTTTTCGAAACTGTGGAGGCGGATGTTGTTCCGGTGCGGGACTACGTGGGAGGGGTTCCGGAGTTCGGGACTAAGGGGGTGAGGGTGACAATCGAGTAGATGAATCTGTGAAGGGGAAGAGGAAGGTGATAGGGGCGGAAGATTGGATTGTGTTGAAGCGGTGGTTCGTTTACCTACGGCCTCGGTCTAGTTTTCGACCTAGTCGTATTGGAGTTTGGTGCAAATGTGACTCACAGTGGTTCTTCCCTAGTCAGGACTCAGTGGTCATTGCCTGCTTCATAGGAATCCAAGCATTCTACATCCTTGCGATCTCTGTCATATTGTGTAGCTAATAGGGTATGTTTTGCGGCCTCAGCTACTTGGATGAAGACAGGGATTCAATTTCCTGATGCGGGGCATCCGAGATCGATTATTGTTTGCTAGCGCCCATTTGGCTACTTTTCTCATTCACTTTGGTCGCCAAAGCATGAACTAGGGCCTATACTGAATAGAATCAAGAAAGATTTGGGAGAAGATCGCCGCGATGAATCCCTTGGCGTTCTCCCGGAGAGCCCAATAGATCCCGCTTGACATCTAGAAACGATACTTGCGGAATGCAAAGTATTATTGATGGAATGCCGTCAGCTAGTACTTCCAAGACCCTATTGCTGAGCGCGGTAGGCCACTCGCTAGGATGGTCCCGGCATGAAGCATCACCGTACGGAGACTATAGGACCTGGAACTACGATAACATGAAAATGATAAGAGCGGAAACAGTAAAGGGCTAACCGAACTTGGATCAGACTCTCTTGGAAGAGAAAGCGAGGCCCAATTAATGACTGGATAAGGCAAAGAACACAGAAAAGGGGGCCTGAAAATACCAAAAGGGACTGAAAGCAAACAAAGCTGCGCAGCAAACACCCAATACAGTGGCCGACCCTGGCTGATTCTGGCTGATTCTGGCTGACGAGAGCCACACTGGACCCATGACGTGGCACACGAAGAATATTACCGTGGATCACGTTACCCAATATGACGATCTAAACAGTCAATAAACAGAGTAAGGGGCATTTTAACAAGAGGGGTATGTATAGGGCTGGACCTTTTTAGGTCTTCTGCTCTTCTGCTCTTCTGCTCTTCTGCCCTTCAACTTAAGACCTTTCTTCAATAACCCTATCACTATAGCCTTTTCTGAACGCTCGCCGTCATGACCGACGACCATGAGGCCCAAAGTGGCCTCAGTTCTCATGTACAGAAAAGGACAGAAGAGGTTCATCAACTGGCCAGGCAGTTCACCGAGCAGAGCACCTTTTCTACCCACGGACAGAACCCCTTTGCTGCCGAGGCAGGATCCGCCTTGGATCCTAACGGTAAAGGTTTCAATGCTTTATCATGGTGCAAGGCCATGCTACATGTTCACACCGAGGATAAACAGGCCCATCCACTGCGAACCCTTGGAATCGCCTTTAGCAATCTCAATGTACACGGTTTTGGTTCCGACACAGATTACCAGAAAAGCGTCGGCAATGTCTGGTTCGAAGCGCTGGGTCTGGCAAGAAAAGCGCTCGGTACTCAGAGCCAGCGCAGAATACAGATCTTACAGAGGCTGGAGGGCGTCGTGGAGGCTGGCGAGATGCTGGTGGTTCTTGGTCCTCCTGGCTCGGGATGCTCGACCTTCTTGAAGACCATCGCTGGGGAGACGTATGGTTTCCATGTTGATAATGGATCTAGTGTCAATTATCAAGGTATGTCCAATTGACCCACGAACCCACAAAGTGTATGAAGGGTCGTTACTGAACGCTGCTAGGTGTGAGTGCAAAGCAGATGGCCAACGAATTCCGAGGGGAAGCCATATACGCCGCCGAGGTCGACATCCACTTCCCAAAACTCACCGTCGGAGATACCCTTTACTTTGCGGCGCGTGCACGAGCACCACGGCACATCCCCGGCGGGGTGGATGTGGCTCAGTATGCCAGCCACAAACGAGACGTGATAATGGCCATGCTTGGTATTAGCCACACTAAGAACACGATTGTCGGAAACGACTTCATCCGTGGTGTATCTGGTGGTGAACGCAAGCGAGTCAGCATTGCCGAAGCTTGCCTCAGCAGTGCTCCCCTGCAATGTTGGGATAACTCCACCCGTGGCCTTGACAGCGCAAACGCCATTGAGTTTTGCAAGGCTCTGCGTATGCAGGCAGATATCAACGGTGCCACTACTTGTGTCTCGCTATATCAAGCCCCTCAAGCTGCATACAACCATTTCGACAAGGTGCTGGTATTATACGAAGGTCGCCAGATCTACTTCGGTCGGACACACACCGCGAAGCAGTACTTTATCGACATGGGCTTTGCCTGCCCCGAGCGACAAACCGATGCAGACTTCCTAACATCGATGACTAGTCACTTCGAGCGTATCGTACAGTCAGGTTACGAAGGCCGCGTGCCTCGAACACCTGATGAATTTGCTGCACGATGGCAGGCCTCCCCACAGCGAGCACGGCTTCTGCAAGACATCGAAAACTACAATACAAAGTTCATGCTGAATGGAGAGTTCCTGGACAAGTTCAGACATTCTCGCCGAGCTCAGCAAGCACGGGTCCAGCGCGTATCCTCACCTTACACTCTATCCTACGCACAACAGGTTAACCTGTGCCTATGGCGCGGATACCAACGCCTGAAAGCCGATCCCAGTGTCACGATATCGTCGTTGTTCGGAAATGTTATTACTGCTCTTGTGATTGCCAGCATCTTCTACAACCTCAAACCCAATACCAGCACCTTCTTTCAGCGCGGTGCCCTTCTATTCTTTGCTTGTCTCATCAATGCCCTTGGTTGCGGCCTGGAAATGCTGACTCTATATGCACAACGAGGAATCGTAGAGAAGCACTCGCGATATGCTCTCTACCACCCATCAGCCGAAGCAATTTCATCAATGATCATGGACTTGCCGTACAAGGTCCTCAACGCCATCCTGTCGAATACAGTTCTCTACTTCATGACCAACTTGAGGCGGGAACCTGGGGCTTTCTTTTTCTTTATTTTCACTTCGTTCATCCTGACGCTGACGATGTCAATGTTCTTCCGGTCTATGGCATCGTTGACAAGGTCTCTTGTTCAAGCTTTGCCCTTCTGCGCGGTCGTCCTTCTTGGGCTCTATTCTTATACTGGGTTTGCGATCCCGACAGGGTATATGCTCGGGTGGGCGCGTTGGATTGCCTATCTTAATCCTATCAATTATGGCTTTGAGTCCCTTCTTATCAATGAGTTCCACAGCCGTGAATTTCAATGCATAGCATATGTCCCATCGGGTCCTAGCTACATGAATCTTCAATCTAGGAACCATGTCTGCTCTACCGTCGGATCTGTACCCGGTCAAGCATTTGTCAATGGCGATGCCTACATCCAATCAGCATATGACTACAATGTCTCGCACAAGTGGAGAAATATTGGGATTATACTCGCTTTCATGCTCGTTCTTGGAGCCATCTATCTGGTCGCCACTGACATTATCACTGAAAAGAAATCCAAGGGCGAGATCTTAGTGTTTCCCCGCGGGCATATGGCACTCAAGAGCGGTAGGCCTGATGACTTTGAAGGGGGCAGTGATCACAGTGCTTTTAAGGAGAAGCCCAAGTCCGACCCTGATGACCTGGTGATGATCGAACGCCAAACTGCAATCTTCCAGTGGAAGGATGTTTGTTTCGACATCAAGATCGGGAAGGAGAATCGCAGGATCCTTGACCACGTTGATGGATGGGTCAAGCCAGGGACCTTGACCGCTCTGATGGGGGTCTCTGGTGCTGGGAAAACCACACTCCTGGATGTTCTAGCTACACGTACCACTTTGGGCGTGATTAGTGGAGAAATGCTTGTCGATGGTAAACCGCGGGATGAATCTTTTCAACGCAAGACCGGCTATGCTCAGCAACAAGATCTGCATATGAGCACTGCCACAGTGCGCGAGGCACTTGAGTTCTCAGCTCTTCTCCGTCAACCTGCTCATGTTCCTCGTCGAGAGAAGATCAATTATGTGACCGACGTTATCAAACTCCTTGATATGACAGACTATGCTGATGCTGTTATCGGCGTCCCTGGAGAAGGCCTTAATGTTGAGCAGCGGAAACGTCTCACCATCGGGGTAGAGCTTGCGGCGAGACCGGCCCTGCTTCTGTTCTTGGATGAGCCCACGTCGGGGCTCGATTCCCAGACATCCTGGGCTATCCTTGATCTCCTCAATAAACTGAGGAATAACGGCCAAGCGATTTGTAAGTTCGTATTCATGCATCCGTCAATAGTCACTAACATGATCTCAGTGTGTACCATCCATCAACCGTCTGCTATGCTGTTCCAGCGTTTTGACCGTCTCCTCTTTCTTCAATCCGGTGGTCAAACCGTATACTTTGGAGACATCGGTCAGAACTCGCATATTCTGATTGATTACTTCGTGCGCAACGGTGGCCCTCCCTGTCCCCCAGCAGCGAATCCTGCTGAATGGATGCTTGATGTGATCGGTGCCGCTCCTGGTTCCCACACCGACATCGATTGGTTCGAGACATGGCGTAATTCCCCAGAATACGCACAAGTACAATCGCATCTCACCTCACTGAAGCTCGAACGCTCCCAGCAAATCCCACCGGCCTCCGGCACAGAGCGCGAGGACCGAGCCAGTTATCGCGAATTCGCCGCCCCTTTCTTCGCCCAGCTCCGCGAAGTTCAAATCCGAGTCTTCCAGCAATTCTGGCGCTCCCCCATCTACATCTACTCTAAGGCAATTCTCTGTGTCTTGCCCGCTCTATTCGTCGGCTTCTCTCTCTTCAGAACCCCCAACACAATCCAGGGCCTGCAGAACCAAATGTTCAGTATCTTCCTATTACTCATCCAGTTCGGGCAACTCATCCAACAGATCATGCCGCACTTCGTCACCCAGCGAGCATTGTACGAAGTCCGAGAGCGGCCGTCGAAGACGTACTCCTGGAAAGTCTTCATGCTCAGCAACATCGGCGTCGAACTTTTCTGGAACTCGCTCATGTCTATCTTCATGTTTCTGTGCTGGTACTACCCTATCGGGATGTATCGCAACGCCGAACCCACCGACACAGTACACCTGCGGGGCGCGCAGATGTGGCTGCTAATCTGGACTTTCCTGCTTTTCTCGTCTACCTTTGCCCATTTCATGATCGCTGCGCTCGACGCCGCAGAGAACGCCGGCAACCTGGGTAGTTTTCTGCTGCTACTCTGCCTGCTCTTCTGTGGGGTGCTCGCCACCCCAGCCCAGCTGCCCGGGTTTTGGATCTTCATGTATCGCGTCTCCCCGTTCACGTATCTGGTCAGCGGGATGCTATCGGTGGGAATCGCGGACACGACCGTCACCTGCGCTGACAATGAGTATCTGAGGTTTGACCCAGTTAACACGACCTGCAGCCAGTACATGGCGCCGTACATGGCTCAGATGGGCGGATATTTGCAAGAAGAGACCGCGACGGCGGACTGTCGGTTCTGCCCGGTTGCGGACACGAATGCGTATCTGCGCGCGGTAGGGGCAAGCTATGCGAATGTCTGGAGGAACTTTGGGCTCATGTGGGTTTTCATCGCGACGAATGTTTTGGCTGCATGTTTGTTGTACTGGTGGACGAGGGTGCCGAAAGTTAAGAAGAAGCCGGTTGTGGCTCCTAAGGCTTGAGCTCATCTGTTCTAGTTGCTATGGTCAAGTTGTTATTGCGCTTTCTTTTCGGCTTGTTAATTGTATTAATATCGCCTTGATGGACTGGGTGCTTTGATAAAGGGGATATAAACTACACCTAGATTCTTAGTTACTTTAACATTTGTAATTGAAATCCTTATTATATCTAAGAAGTTATTAATTAGCGGATTGGCTACAATTTTTTAAGAGCGCGGAAGTAGTTAACTTACACTCAGGGTCTGTCTAATTGTAGTTGGTCACTCAATACCCCGGTCAGCCAAAGGATAAACAGCCATATAGCGATGATTATAAAACGTTGTTAGGTCAATTTACTATTCAATACCACTCACCGAAATGTTCGCGCTACATTGGTGCAGTAAATTCTGAAACTCATCGTCTACTCATCTCCAGAGTATTGGGATCAGATTGTCGCATGTCTCTTCCCTATCCCAGGCGGCTATATCTGATATCCTCATTCCGAGAAGTGTCTGCGCTTCATTCACCAGGCTTTCTACCTCACTTGAATTTACATCGCTGTCGACATCAGTATCTTGGAGTAACGCTATCGAAAGCTTGAACAAACTACGAGCATGTTCAACTGGCATGCAGTCTTTGCTGAGGTTGGTGACTTCCACCGAATTGCGAAGATATTTACTGGTCCAACAAGTTAGATTCAGTCATGAGGAGAATGATGGGAAGGAGACCCATTGACATCTGAAGGATCGGTAATGGCGGACTTACATGGCAGCTTGGACTTTCCCCTGGTCCAGACAACACGCGCCAATTTTATACAGGCATCCGCCATGGAAGGGATGAAAACGCGACTGTTCATCACTCAGCCAGGATCGTTTGGCGGTGATGAAATATAATTCAGCCATTTCAAAAATCGCTGGTGTCGTTCCAGTGTAGCGAGCGTGAAATACGCACTGCACGATACTGTCAGTCTCCAGGAAGTTTCTTAAAACAAGACATAGATATGGCGGACTTACTAAGCAAGCACCGACCTGTTCATGGGCTTTGTCATCTCTAATTGAAAGATGCATTTGTCGAGATTCTTCCTGGCTCCCTCCAAGTCATTGAGGTAGAGCATGCATCTCGCGGAGTTCTTTAGAATAACTGCAGGTATGCCTCGATTCCCCTCAAACTGTGGCCATATATACCGGGCACGTTGGAACCACTCAAGGGCAGTTTCGTGATCGTTGGCAGTATCGTGGCAACAACCGAGGTTAGTCGAGAGGCGGCAGAGTAGTTCATGGTTGACAGGGTTTTCTCGAAGCTCTGATTCGTATAACTCGTTCAATAGCTTAATGGCCCTTTTCGGCTTACCAAGGCTTTCGGCCACGCTGGCTTGATGGATCATGTTTGCGACTTTCAGTTCCTTCTTCTCGGGGCATTCTCTCACAGCCTCTAGAGCAATCGTATTGAGCTCGGAAAGATCCTTGAGATACATCAATCTATTCGTCTCATGAAGAAATCTAATAAAACAAGATAAGGCTGTTAGGGCGATCCCAAGACTAAAGAGATTAATAATGTACAAGATATACACCTACCGTTGGCAATGATTGAGTAAATCGCAGAGCTGCCACGGCGCCGTTAACCTTCCGGTGTCCTTCATCCTCAAAAAGCATTTTAATAGATGTAGTACTTCTTTCTCGTATTCGCCACACATGTGCCATGCATTGTATAATCGGACACCGTCTTGCTTAGGAAAGAGGTCATAAAGAAGCATAACCGCATGAGTGAAAGTATTCTTTGTCATCTTAGGATTATCATGATTAAAGGATGCTTTAAGGCTCTTAATAGTTGGTAACTATTGGTCCGAGAAAGAGATTTTTCTATATAGAAACTTAGCTTAGATTTTAACCAAGTTCCATGCACACTCATAACTCTGTAGACTTTATTATGATCCCGGTTAGTGGGGTATAGCAGGAACTAGCTAAGAAGGAAGAGAAAGCAGTTTGAGCTGGAGATCTGATAGTGAGCTCTAGATATCACTGGAGATAAATTATCAGTTGAACGAACGAGCTTTGACTTTGTTGTTTATGTAAAGTCCCCATGGGAATCGAGGCCAATAAAATTGAGATAATGGATAGAAAGACCCTCTTTTATATAGACGTTCTACTACTTAACTATACTTTCCGTATATTATACATACTAGAAGTTCGAATATTCTTCACCGGATATCTCCGGGTCCTTGTGGACCCTATATGATTCGATCTTCCTTAAATTGCTATTTTGCTGTGGTTTATATATAGGCCAAGTCCTACGAATGACCTTTCTTTTTCTTTTCCTTCGTTATTACTCTGCCCTGGATTAGTAGCCCGGAAAGCACGCGAGCTATCTAAATTGAATATGGATTGAATACGGTAGCCAATCATGTAATTTAGAGATCTACGGTTCTTAGGCTAAATAATGTAGCTGAAATTACGCTATGTTATCGGCATACTTATTGTTGTACTCTGCAGGGTCAAATACAATACCATAAACCCATGTAGTAGGTCAGTAGTAGCCCCTGTATGGGATTTGTGTAATTTGTAGCGGAGTCTTTCTCCTATATTAACTTTGGCCAATCTCTCTGACCGTCTGACTATCTTAGCTATTTTAAATTCTAGATAGTTAGGGAGCGTCACTAACCAGCTAGTCAACTACTGTAGCTAGTTTTTAGTATACTTATTTTACGGGCTCCAAACAGCCAATGACACGTAGTGATTGGGTAAGCGCGGCTATCAAAAAGCCGAAAGTGGCTAGTGGAAAGGCAGTAGATCAGTCCACCAGTCTATGTATATCACAAAATCATGTCTAGTCATGTCATCTCGCAGCCAGCACCTACACCTCATGTCTAAGCTTAATTTCTAGCTAATTTTGGTTACGGGCCACTTATAGAGTGATATGTTCTGGGTAGCAAAGCGACTGGACCTCGCGTATCCCATTAGTTTGCTGTTCCGACCCAAACGCGTTTGCCGCGAGAAAAGACAGCATTACTTAAAGGGGTAATGTGCAGGTTTTAAGATGTGTCACTTGTTAGGTATATAAGATACAATGCCCATGGCAAGGTGTTTTGCAATTTCATTTCTTTTCTAATCTGAGAAGTCGCTCTTTGTTTGCGTCACTGCTATTTTCATCTCCAGATATTCGATCTACATTAAATACTTGCTAGTGCGATGACGCGCACCACATCTAAAAGGGAAAACCGTCAGTCTATTCCCAGAAAAGCACAACTCCAAACATTCTCGACAAGTCTAACACGCGTTGCGCTATAATAGTAAGCACCGAAGCCGGATCATCCCACCGTTCGTCGGACACAGCACAGGAAGGCATGGTTTCCTCAATGAACGGAATGCGGTCTACCCAGGAGAAACGATTCTTCGACCATTTTGTGAATGTCACGTCTCGCACCTTGACACTTCCGTCGGATTGGAACAGTCAAACGATCCTGTCGGTCGTTGTTTCTATGTGCTACGAGGATACGCTAGTTCTAAAGACAGTGCTTTGCTTGGGAGCATCACATCTTATCAACCACTTGCCGTCCAACGCTGCCGAGGGCAGAAGCCTTGTTACTGAAAAGAATAGACTACTCCAAGAATCTGAGCGCGAGTTGTTCTCACGTGTCGCTGCACTGCAGAACAGGAGCAGTCGAACAACGCAAAATCAGACACAATACCAACCCTTGCTTACGAGTTACCTCTTACTTTACCTATATGAGGTATCGGAAGGCACAGGGAATGGGGCATGGCAGACGCGACTAGACGAAGCAAGGGGCATTGTTTCCAGCGCACTGAAAGAGCATCGAGGTCTCTCAGGTATGCGACACGAGAATCCTGACGGACACAAAGGAGTCCTAAAGCCTTCTCCTGAGGAGCTTGACAACCTATGGATTGCTGAACCTCTCCTGCAATTCTTCATTTACCATGACGCCATTGGAAGCGTAACAGCACCTCGACCAAGGAGGATGGTTATCAGCCACCGACATAACGACCTCTCGCCTCCGCCACATATGCTGGGAGTACACAACGGCATACTCGATTTCGTCGCGCGCATCGCAGCGCTCCGATCAGACACTGGAGGGGAGCCAAGCTTATCATCAGCAGGGATCACCTCGGCCGTGTGCATCTGGCAAGATATCGGCAAGTGGGAGCCCTCGGAAAGCGACTCCGAGTTATCCCCTGATTACTGCACCATGTGCGAGTTGTACATTGTGGCATGCTTTATCTGGTTGTTCTTCATGCTCCATCCCGATAGCTCCAATGACGAAAAGGTGCAATCGATGGTCTGCAGGGGCCTAGGAAGCTTGTCGTCCATTGAGGAACCTGAATTGCAGTCGTTTGCACTGTTCCCTGTCTTTGTTATTGGGGTGGCGTGTACGCGGCAAGAAGACAGGGAGCAGATCGAAGAACAGCTGGATATCCTTGAGCAACTCCGCCGGTTTGGTAACATCCGAGTTAGCAGAAGGGTTATTCAAAGCTCTTGGGCTGCATACGACCGCGGAAATAAACAAAGTTGGGATTGGGTTCATCTTATGGAACCAAGGGGGATGAGTTTGCCCTTGGGTTGAATTTCTATCGCAGGGACGGGGGAGTAGCCACGATTACGTTATTGAGTATAACATTCACACACCGCAACTTGTATAAGTTACCAGTCTCTTGAAACTTTACGTGCATCCGACCTGTAGGAACTAGGTTAAGCGCTCACTTTCAAGTAGCTCGTACATTATCAGATTGGTTTCCGGTCTCAATCCAATCACAACAACTACCCACCCCCAAGTACAAACAAGCAAATCAACTAAGCCGCAGCAACCCCCCGATCCCAACTTCCAAACGTAAATTGCGAATTACACATATTCGTCAACTCCCAACTCTCCGCCGGCATGACCGCAGCGGTGCCCACATCATCGAAATCGCCCACCGCGCCCGCCACAAACATCGCCGCCATAAAATGATCATCCGTGGCATGCGCGTCCCGGAACCTCGGATGCTTCATCAGCCTCGTCATGGCCCTTCGCAGCTGCGGCCCAGAGGTTTTGGTTATCACGTCTTCGACGGCCTGGCGAAACTCCAACGCCCACTCCTCCGGCGGGGTCTCCATTGCGAAATTGTCGCGAAACCGCATCATCGGCGCCCATCGATTCCGGTACAGATTGTGCACTGCCCCGCCGGTGCCGATGAGCAGGTAGTTCTCGCGACGAAGGGAGCGCAGCGTTGACCCGACTTTCATGTGGTAGTGGGGGTCGTAGCGGGCGTTCATCGAGACGATGGTGGTGGGTGGGCAGCCGGCCGGGAACATGTGGATGAGGATGAGGTAGACGTCGTGGATCCAGTCGAAGGTTGGGTTTGCGGAGACGTTGAAGCCCTCGTTGGAAAGTAGGGAGATGCATCGTTCGGCGGTTGCGAGGTCCGGGTTGAGCTTGTAGTTGATGTATTTGTCTGGGTGGACGTATGCGACGGGGCTTTTGTCCGGGTTGGGGTTTGTTGCGACTTCGATTTTGTCGCCGAGGCAGTCCCAGTGGGCTCCCTGTTCTAGTATCAGCTTGGTCTGTCTATTTGGATTGGATCTTGTTGAAAATGAGGGTGAGGGATAGCGAGGGTGGTACTGACCATGATAACGACACCCTTGATGTTTCTCGCTAATGCCTCATCTCCACACTGCTTCCAGTAATCGGCAGACTCGGACTTCTCGCCGAGCATCATGGTCGAGCCATGAGAGAAAAAGTGCACCGGTGTTAACCCTGTGCTAGTTGTTAGCTGCTGGGTGGTGATAGAATAGCTAGGCTGGGAGATAAACAGTTCGTACCCATGATGGCGACTTTTGTCTATAACCTGTGTCACTAACTAACTGGGAGTTTAGGGTGGTATGTATTCAGTCTAATAACATGGCAGCAGACTTGCAAATGCTCAGGGATGCAGGTAAGTAGCAAGATTCCAGACCTCGGATGTCCGTCGGGAGCTCCTCTCCACATCCCGAGTCGGCTCCCCACGCGAGCTCAAATCCGGGGTAAGCACAAGACTGCAGCGTCACAGACTAATCTATAAGCTTTCTACAAAACATTGCTTTGTGTCTTCTTCAGTTCACCTTGTACGATCAATTGGGCCTGGGTTTCATCTGTCACTCACAGGGAGCACCATCGTGCATCTTCCTACGGTGGATCGTGCTGTCCGATAGCTAATATAACCCAAATATGAGTCAGTTGAAGGAGAGAATGAGAGGTCTACAAAGGAACAAGAGAAGGTGAACAATTCTTGTTCCGATCCGCTAAGGACGAAGGCCACCGAGACTAACGGCGAATCAATCCTAGGAACTATGCACATAAATGGACAAATTAGACATATCATTCAGTTCGAATTGATCAGGTACTAGTAAGCTACAACTTCGAAGATTTCTGGAACGACCGATGACCCGACACCTGTCTGGCAGGCAAATCCACACCCCAGACGATCCTGCAATCCCAACGAAGATGCTCGTCTGTCAGAATAGCCTGCGACGCATGGACAGGTCGGTTGATGATATCTCGCCAAACCATGTCCCCAACTCCACCTTCCCCTGCTAGAATCCATCGCCGTGCAATCTCCCCTGCAACTCCATCTCCGTCTCGCTCGGCGTCCAATGCAAGCAGGGCTCCGCACAGAACCCAAGCCAGGGTGAACATAGCTCGCCGGCCATCCGCGAGGATCAAACGCGCATGTTCCGTTGCAGACAATCGCGTCAAGAAGCTCGACCACACCCGCTTCAAGACACTCGAGAACTCGGCGTTCTTGATCAAGCCCAACACACGACCAACCCATGAGGAGAAAACCACGACATGATCGTCTTTGAGAATGTGGCGCACCAACTCGCTGGCTAGGACATTTGTCGTCCCCTCCCAGATCGAATTGACGAGCGTATTGCGCAGGATCCGGGAGATATTGAACTCAGGCTCGTCTACCTCGTCCATGTACCCGACCCCACCCATAGCCTCCTGACATTCCTGGATACCTGCGATGGCATTCTTGCTAATCACCGCTTTCGCAGTCGCCGTGAGCGCGCGGAACACGACCTCTGCCTCTTTCCCGGGGGTTGGCAGATGCGGCGCCGGCGCAGAGACGCCACCATTCTCAACCACACCCATAACCGCAACCGTGAAGAAGCCGAGATTCATCGCGCCTCGATGCCGGAGCTCTATATCGGCCAGCAAGTTCATATGCATGGGGACGAGCCAAAGAGGCTCCCCGACCGTCGTCCTCGCTTTTGCGAAATTCTTTGCAATGCTCATAGCGCGTCGCCAGGCGGCCAGCGACCCTATAAACGTATGCGTACGCGTGACGTTCAACAGCGGCGATATCATCGACACCCCACGGTCCAAGCGGCCGACTAGGTGGGCGCGCATGTCCTTTAGTTCCAGCTCCGCGGTGGGGAGCTCCTTGGTGCCTAGTTTATTCTTCAGGCGGTGGATGCGCACGCCGTTGCTTACTTCGTGTGGCTTTCCGTCCTGCGATATCACGGTCTTGCGGAGAGGGGCTAGGAACGCGCTTAGTTTCCCGGACGGGGTTTTGGCCAGGAGAAGCGAGACGTTGGCGTCTGTTGCTGAGGAGAAGAATTTAAATCCGCTGACCAGGTAGTCTCCGTATTTTGCGTCCTGTGATGCTGGGGAGTGGGTTGCCCAGGTCTCTGTGTTTTGGACGTCGCTTCCTCCGGCTCGTTCCGTCATCCATTGCCCGGAGGTCCAGTGGTCCTCTCGAGAGATTAATTTGAGGTAAACTTCGTGGAAGTGATGATCTGCAGGAAGTGATTTCAATTGCTGGGAGAGAATAAGAGCGGCTCCATCTGTCATGGCGATCGGACAAGAGTATAGTCCGGAAGACGGAGAGTAAAGGTAATTTCTTCATCCATGAGGATCAGTATATCCATTACAGCCCAGGGCAGAAAACCTACACTGCATATTGCACCAATCTTCTCTCAGCTCCATACGCCGGTTCGTAACCCAAGGCCACGACGCTATACAGTTAGCACATATGGTATGAACGGGCAGATTCATCACACACCCATGCCGAGCACCCCATTTCCCTAGCTGCTTCCACCCTTCGCTTGTAATCAATCGATCATAATGGTACTTCTGGCCCCAGACATTGTAACTCTTGACATAGGGCTGATGGCGCTCTGCATCTGCGCTCCATTCACGGATCTCGTCCGAGACAGCCTCAGCGCCCAGCTCGGTGAGCTGAGATTGGACGTTGTCGAACGTTGACGATGGAAGGTACCCTTATTTGACATTACCAGACTCGGTCGGTCCATCAGTCCCTAGCAAAATGTACTCACATGAAATCACCCGCTGCAGACTGCTATCCGTCGTATATGTATTCCCCAGCGGTTCAAGACGAGTGATATGCCCGTGGTCAGCGGTAGCGGGTTGCGGTCGGAACGCCATGATAGCGAAATATACGATTTTGTGTCAACCAACTCACGAGTGAAAGATGCGATAGTTATACTCACTCGATAGTGATGAGCGCATTCCCTCGTGGCCTGATGCTGTCAATGGCATGGTCACGAGGCTTGGCTGCTCGGCTCACCTGCTTCACTTACCTCGGCTATCCCGAAATGCGGAGTAGTCGATACACTTTGCAGATCAGCAGCAGGTGGGATGTACATGATGTACGTTCGACCGAGGATCATTGTCTGTAGCTGGTTGAGGTGGGATTACAATATCTCGGATTTATGTATCTGTCATGTTCGCAGTTGGCTGGTGGACGTTCGTCCCTGAGTCCCCCCAAGACACAGACGATCAGCTTTCATAATTGTTTCAGTAGTGTACCTATACTACAGATTAAACCATGCACTGTACTCCTGAAGTTCATGGACGTAGTCTGCAAAGCACGCTCAACATTTTAAACGTGGTTTGGTCGTTGTGAAGAATAATACTTATCTACAAAACTATCCATAATGCGGATCTACCGCACTTCTCGTGTAACCTGCTCAGTGAGGTCTAATGAGAGCTGCCCTCCCACCGAAAACTCTAACTTTATCGCCACTTTTGGGGGGAGTAGCTTAAGTTTACATTTAAAGCCAACAGCGTCATGAGGGGATAGATGACCTGGGCGTGCAGAACACACAAAGAAACTGGACGGAATAGAAACATGTAGAATAAAAAAGTTTGGAACAGGAAGATATAGAATTGGAATGGAGAAATAAGTACAGATTAACCGATGTAGCCGTTTTGCTGAACGTTTCGACATTATACCTCGAGTGGTTCTTTGAGTTCATTTAAAGTATCGACGTCACCACCTTGGCTCAGCTAGGAAGTGGATGTTCAAAGCTGAGCTACTTTTCTGCAAGTTCGATAGATCAAGTGGTGTCGTGCAGGCATAGAAACGTTGTACACTTTCTACTCAGTAAATAAAGATCCAAATCTCTGCCTCAGGCTGTTATCTTCGAGAAAAGACAAGACACTAGTCCAGGAAAAGATTAGATCCGCGGGGAGGAGATCCCGTGCGAAGGCGGTCAGTTCCGGCATAACGGATATGGCTTGCTCGATGAAGCTTAGCGTGTGGAGGACCCACGGTATTGTCATGATACATTCTGGTACCTCTCATTGTATGGGAAAATATCGTATTCGACAGCGGATACGGACTCCGGACAATACTCGGCAGGGGTTGAGGGCGATCGCCTGATGGACTCGGCCCATCACAGGCCGGCCATTTGTTACTGTCAGCCCACCTGGCCTCCTTCCCTTTCCTTTTTGCTTTAATTTCGTCCTTTTGTTTTCTTCATATTCGTTCTCTTCTTCTCCTTCTTTTGTATTTATTTTATCCCTTTTAATCCCTTCTTTTGGCTTCTTCCTCCGGCATCACCACCCTTCTCTTCTTTCAACCATGCTACCCTTGGCCACCATCGGGGCCTATGGGCTCTTGGCCTTCGTCGCGTCCATTGTGCTCAACCTGGTCTATCAATGGCTCTTTGCGAGACTGAATAAGACTGAACCCCCACTGGTCTTTCACTGGGTCCCCTTTGTGGGCAATACCATCAGCTATGGGATGGACCCCTGTAAATTCTTCTTCGCCTGCCGCGAGAAGGTGCGCCGTTCCCCTCCGTTCTGTCGCGCAACTCTCAAACTGACCATTGCCCTTGTTCCCACTAGCACGGCGATATCTTTACCTTCATCCTCCTCGGTCGCAAAACTACGGTCTACCTGGGCGTTCAGGGCAACGAATTCATCCTCAATGGCAAACTGAAAGATGTCAATGCGGAGGAGGTATACAGCCCCTTGACGACTCCTGTCTTTGGCTCCGACGTGGTCTACGATTGCCCCAATTCCAAGTTGATGGAGCAGAAGAAATTCGTCAAATTTGGTCTGACGCAGTCCGCCTTGGAATCGCATGTGCCACTTATCGAGAAAGAAACTGTCGACTATCTGGCTACCTCGCCCAATTTCAATGGCTCCTCGGGACGGATTGACATCTCCTCTGCTATGGCTGAAATCACCATCTTTACGGCCGCGCGCGCCCTGCAGGGCGAGGAAGTGCGCTCGAAACTGACCTCCGAATTTGCCGACCTCTACCACGATCTAGACCAGGGTTTCACGCCGATCAACTTCATGCTGCCCTGGGCTCCCCTGCCACATAACAAGAAGCGCGACGCTGCCCACGCGCGCATGCGTGCCATCTACATGGACATCATCAACGAGCGTCGCGCCGCTGGCGAGAAAGCTACCGCCACGTCGGATATGATCTCGAATCTGATGAACTGCGTCTACAAGAACGGAACCCCCGTGCCCGATAAGGAGATCGCGCACATGATGATTACTCTGCTCATGGCCGGCCAGCACTCCTCCGCATCTGTCGGCTCGTGGATCATGCTACGTCTCGCCGCCCAGCCCGAAGTCCTCGAGGAACTGTACCAGGAACAGCTGGCCCAGCTCGGCCCCGTCGGTCCTGACGGCACCCTCCCCCCTCTGGAATACAAGGACCTCGAGCGGCTCACGCTGCACCAGAACGTTATCCGCGAGACCCTCCGTATCAACCTCTCCATCCACTCGCTCATGCGCAAGGTCAAGAACCCCATGCCCGTCCCCGGTACTCCCTACGTCATTCCCACCTCTCACGTCCTGCTCGCCTCCCCCATCGTCACAGCTATCAGCGACGAATACTTCCCTAACGCCATGAAATGGGACCCCCACCGCTGGGAAACCCAGGCACCCTCGGAGGACAAGGAGGAGGACGTCGTTGACTATGGCTACGGCGCCGTCTCCAAGGGTACCTCCAGCCCCTACCTGCCTTTTGGCGCCGGCCGCCACCGCTGCATCGGTGAGAAATTCGCCTATGTGAACTTGACCGTTATCCTCGCCACCATGGTGCGTAACGTTCGTCTTTACAACGTGGACGGCCGCAAGGGCGTGCCCGGAACGGACTATTCGTCTCTGTTCTCGGGGCCTTTGAAACCGACCGTCATCGGGTGGGAACGCCGTTCCGCCAAATCTGCCTAATCGTTCTTCTATGGATAGACGCCGTTTAATGTACTGTATATGAGGAACATACTGGATGCACTTCGTTTTTTACCTTCCGATCTGTATTTATTTAATATCATGTTTACGCACATCTTTCTTCACACTGCCGCTGTACACTATCGCTGTTTCCCTACCCCGTCACCTCATGCAGAGACGACTATTCACTCCGATGGTCTTCCTCGTTTGTCTTTCAAGCCACAGGCTTCAAAATCAGACCGTTCGTCTCTGGATATTTCATTATGGGACAAGGGGTCTTCCTGTTACAGTGACAACCGTGATTGGCTTCCATGCCCGAACAGTGATGCTCTTGAAGGCCCTAATCACATGACACGCTGACCAAGAATAACCATGCGCCCACGATGACGTGACGTCATCTCAAACACGGCCCAATTCGGGCATCAACAAACACACTAATTTGTCGCAAATGGCACGAAACATCGATTTCTAGCAGGGTAAGATGATTATTAATATAATACACAGTAGGCGCAGCACACCTGTTACGAATAGCCAACATAGCAAAGTATACTGAGCTGTCAGTCACTAATACGAGTACCCCTGATTGGGTCTCCATAACCACTTTGTCCATTGGACATTACCGCAGCACCCACCCATTCACTAGGTGTAGGTACCCGGTCTAAGTGGCTTATGGCCAGTCGAAACCCTGCGGAGAGCTTGTTTGCGAGGCTGAGGTGACTGACTGTGGCTGAGCATGGAACTGTGCGAGCTGGCAAGCGGGGTCTGGCCAACGTGCAAGTTATTTCCGTCCTTCTATTACCGAATCCAACCTTTTATTTCTTATAGGTAGACTTAGATCTCCCTTACTGTATGACTTTGGTACAGATCTCTTTTCCTTTCGTGAATAACTGCCCGCTGGAAGGCTGGGCGCCAAATTGAGTCTCGTCAGACGACACTTGAACCTCGACTCAAACAATTCTAGCATAGAAACAAGACGACGACTAGGAATTAAAAAGATCTCAGGATGTCTTTTGGATGGAGCGCCGGAGACATCGCCAGCGCCGTCAAACTTATTGTCTCTATAGTCTCCAGCCTTCGCAGCACCAGCGGTGCTCGGGAGCAGTTCCAGGAGCTTGAGGCCGAGCTGGTCGGCCTTCAGCGTGCGCTTAAACAAATCGACCTTCTGGCCAATTCAGCCACGCCTCCCCTTGAGATCCAAGCTCTCAAGTTCGTATCTCTCAGTTGTTGCGAAACGCTCCAGCGCTTTCACACGAAAATTAAACCCTTCGAGGACAGCCTTGGCACACAGAGTCAAAGGTCGAAGTTGAAAGCGGCACCAAGGATGGTAAGATGGGAGTTGCTTGTGAAAAAAGACCTGCCGGAGCTCAGGCAATACTTGATGGCGCACGTAGGCTATATCAACCTAGAGTTGAGTACTGCTTCGTTGTGCGTCCTAGAGAATATTCGAATCTAGAGTGTCGCTGACCAGAACAGGAAATCTACGTCGCGAGCGAATAATTGCCTGAAAGAACTATGTTCACGGAATGAATATGCAATCGCACTGATCGAGAAGCGAAGAGAAAATTCTGCCTTAACGGATAAAAGGGTAGAAGAGCTTCGAGAGACTATAGATAGAGTATGGTGAGTTCCAGCAAGCACTAAGATTGCAATTTACGGTGCACCCATACTCATTTCCTTTAGGGATTCAAATGACGAGCTCGCGAATTCCCTCCGAGCTCTGGCGAAAAGGATCACCAGTCCACCAGACTCCCGCTTTACATGGGTGCAAGAACCTATCCGTTTCGAGAACGCTCTTGGAAACGTCATTCCAATTGCCTCTGAGTCTGATTGGGATGTACGTCATTTAGGTTTTGAAGTATAGGAAGCAATGCCCGCACTTCCACTTGCTGACATACAAGCAGATTCTTGAAGCTATAATCTTAGCTCAATTCAGCAAAGGACCGGGCAGAAGGAAAGTTTTTGCCGGAGAATACGAGCTTTTCGAACGTTCCGCAGACCCAATGCATCCGATGACACTTCCGGTAAATCCAATGAACCACCCTCGCCTCAGGCCTGGGATGAGAATCACCATGGCTATCGTCATTGGCCAGTATTCTGGATCCCAACGTTGTCCGCGACTTGGGTGTTCCGCTAAATCGGTTTCTAATGCTGGCGTCCAGGGTAGCCCAGGAACACTGTGGTACGCTATCCCTACAAATTGTCCTGTTCTGAAGCTTATCATTATGTATTGTCGGAAGTTCATCTTGCGGGGCCTGGGTGCGAAAGTCATACAAAATACTTCCAAAGCCTCTCCGACCACCAGCACTGGGAGACGTCGCTTTCCGACCACCAGTAACTGATTATATCCGTCCCGGACCCGAACTCCTTTCGAAAATAGGCACATCACCTGCTTTGTCATCTTCATACCCAGATCAATTCGCGTACAAGAATATCAGCATATACGTGACAGAGCTACCTCCTACTCCCAAATTCATCAAGAATAGTCTTTGGCGAGGCCGCGTGCCATACAAAGCCGGGTACGTACGGGAACTTCACCCTTGTTCTGGGCCCTCCTTGGCCAGCCAGGTTGGGAGAGCATCGAAGCCGAGTTCTACATCCGCTTATAATCCTTTCCACGCTTCCGCGCTGGTCTTTTCCCCCTACACCCCTACGGTACCACCACCAACACCAGGCGTTCATTACCAGGGATACTACTCTGCCCGTTATTCCTACGCCTATCCAGCATCACCGCATCCTTCCCAAGGATACTACTCTGCCTGTTCTTCCTACGCCTATCCAGCATCACCGTATCCTTCCAAAGGATACTACTCTGCCTGTTCTTCCTACGCCTATCCAGCATCACCGTATCCTTCCCAGGGATACTACTCTGCCTCTTCTTCCTACGCCCCTTCGGTTTCAGTACCAACGGGCATTCCCTACTACTCTTTTTACCATGGCTCTTCGGCATCGAGATTTCCTTACTACGCACAACAGCACCCTACCCCACCGCCACCGGCGCAAGCCGAGGACCTTGCTAAGGACGAGGCCATCGCCAGGCTAGAGAGGCTCATCATGCAGGAAAGAGCGGACAGGGAGGCAAAGGCGAAGGCTCAGGTAAAGGCATAGAAACGTCGCCTCTCCCTCGAATTTTTACGTGCTAAGAGGAAGGTCGAATCAAATGTGCATCTGGATGAAGGTATCAAGACTGGAGAAAGGATACGAGAACAAGGAACTATCTAACTATATTCTCCTTCATAAGCCCTGTCTTTGTTCGATTTGTCAGGTTCACCCCTGTCTGATCTCCCAGGCCAACAGCATCCATGCATATTTGGCTACATATGCTCAAGACGGTACCATTCCGTCTCATGATTCCAGAGGGTGAAATGATACCATATTCTTCGAATTGGTTATCGAGCGGCTTCTCCAGCACCGTGAGAGGTGGTCGGAGCCAAATTTCGTGCTCATGGATAACGCATCCTTTCATCATACGGGCCGAATTAAGTAGTTATGTGCTGGTACAGGAGCCAAATTACTGTACCTGCCGCCTGAATCTCCGGGCTGCAACCCCATCGAGGAGTTCTTTGCCGCGCTGAAAATTTATTTCAAAGAAGCGTACAAGACAATCGCGGTCAATGGTTTCTGCCTTCCTTCAGCCGCGCCTTCGAATGACGCTGGTACATGACAGGGCAGCACCGAAGGACATTTCCGGCATTCAACTATAACAATAGCGAGAACATATATGATTCGCCGTCATACGGAAGAGCGTCGCGTCTGCAATGCCCCATCCACGTTCTGAATTTGTGTCAGTCCGTTCGGTTTCCTTTGCGTGTTTGTGACTGTCCAATCTATAATACTTTGTATTGGATGAAAGACCCTGTCACTGGTTGTCATTCTGACGGTCGTATTTGTTATTTAAGGAGGTTTAAGTAAAGGAAGCTATTTGCATGGAACCTTCTAGCTATTGCTTTAGACCCTTGTATTCGTACTGGTACATGGAAAGGTACCTGGGTATGTAGTTAAATATATAAGTTCTAAGCCAGTAGCTAGCGACTAACCCAGTTTAGTGGTCAGAGGTTGAAGGAGTATGTATCTTTTTGTTTCCAGATATGGAAGGTGTATAAACCCGGAATCTCCCGTGATAATCAGTGGGGTTACCATCCTTCGACCACGGATGGGTGGCGATTATCAGGTACTGAGAAATAAGTAGAAATATCATTACAAAATCGATATTGCAATAATTAAAGACAGAAACAAGGATCAACTGGATTCGGATGCTACGCTTTTTTGGCTGTCTTGGGGAACCAGCAACCGACGTCAGATATACGTTTGAATTTTGTGACGGCGGCTGCCTACTTTCAGTCTACAAGACAGTCTACAATATTCCAAAGTATTTATATCAAGAAATGTCCATATCTTGATAGTAAACTATATGGTGCTATAAGTCTGATGGCTGATCATGAGCCAAACATATTGGGGGGTTAGGAAAGAAGTAGGGAGTAGGACAGGTAGAACAAAAATAGGAAATAGCAAGAAAACGCAAGGATCCGATGTATATCCTGTCACTGGGGACTTTATTAGACGAGAAACGATACACATCTTTTACTTCTTCGTTCCAGCAACGAACTAAGTTGCGACCAACTGTGAATCATGGTCTCATGTCGTCTTCTTGAATTGAATACAATAAAACCAGATAATATATTCTGCCTATCAGTATTTCACTATCTAGTATCTTGTGAATAGGTGCTCTTTGCGTTAAAAGAAGTTGACTGGTCGCCTTCACTCTGGATACCGTGCGGCCCTAGCCCTAACTCGATCATCATAAAGACCATCCACCCGACCAAACATAACCTCGAAGATTCGGCACTCCATGACCGCATTTCTACGTCTAGCTATATAGATAGAATCTCATGACCTCGGAACACACTTCCATTGCGCATTTCTGACGCACATCGGCAATGACTTTCGCTTAGATGTGACTCACCTTCTAGCCATCTCAACTGTCCAAGCATCGAACATCCTGTCTGCCCTTTCATCTATCTTCTTCATCTAACTGCAATTATCTTACTACTCTATCAAGCTACTTTAGCTGTCTGAGTCTGGTTTTATCTCGTCTGGCGAATATCCAGTCCGATCCAAGACTATCCAACTAAGATATACAACCATTATCAAGAGTCCTTAAAGCCTCAAGAGCAGGCACAGGCATCTATCATCCATATAAGGGTGACTTCCACTGAGATCCCTTATCTTCATCTCCTATCTATCCACTCAAGTATCGTGTCTTCTCCTGATTCGAAGACTCGAACAACAAAATATACACACCTCTCTTTATCGTTCGCTCGATACAACAATATCAACCAGCCAACCTGGTTGCGAGAGCTACACCACATCTACGTATCTCCACATCTATAAACACATACAAAATGGTCGGCACTCTATACGCAGATGCCCTCAAGGCGAGCAGCGCGCGCAGCAAGGGCGTAAACCCTCCTCGTGGTACCACCACCAACAGCAGTAACTGCACCTGCGCGTCCCAAAACGTGCGAGACGCCTGGACCAAGCAGAGCTCTCAACCTCCTCATGAAATGGACATGGACAGCTCTTCAAGCTCCACAGAAGACGAGCATACTCCAAGCTACGGGGCCGTTCAATTCATCCTCCCCACCAACGCCAACTCATCTCCTCTAGCAAAGACATTCGACTGGACCGGCCCTCTAACCGGCAACAAGCGCGACGTGCTCATCACAGCACTAGACCAAAACCGCCACTCATGGTCCATGCTCGCTGGGGAACATTACCCCACACAGACAATCGGCGCATATCAAGCGAGTCCCGCGCGTCAAGACCATGGAGGAGCATCCAAGCATCTCGCAGTGGCCTTAGACTGCGAGATGGCGCTGACGGAAGAAGGCGCAGAGTGTGTACAGCTCTGCGCGGTGGATCTGGTAACCGGTGAACGGATCATCGACATCGGGGTGATTCCGATCCCTCGCGTCCGGAACTGGCAGACGAAGTGGAGTGGGATGAGCTGGCCGATTATGAAGCAGCTCCGGGCGCAGGGGAAGACGGTACGGGGATGGCGGGCCGCCAGGGAGCGGTTGTTTGATTTTATCGACGAGGATACCATTCTCGTGGGGCAGAGTCTGGATAATGATCTGCGGTGCTTGAAGATTGTGCATCGCAATGTGATTGATACGGCGCTTGTCACGAAGATCGCCGTGGAGGAGCAGTTGGGAGGGGGTTGTGGACGGAAGTGGGCGTTGAAGCGCCTCGCGGGGGACCTTTTGGGGATTTATATTCAGCAAGGCCAAAAGGGGCATAGCTGTATGGAGGATACTTTGGCGACGAGGGAGGTTCTCTTGAAGTGTCTCCTGGAGCCTGAGGAGTTGGAAAATTGGGCGAAGACGATAGCCGCTGAAGTGCCGGTTAGTGGTGGTGGACTGGATCCCCATTACGACCCGGTGGATGATATAGAAGATTTTCTGTGAGCTTGAGCCTGATGGAAAGCTCCGGTTTGTTGTGTGGGATTATATGTTTGAAAGTCAGATGGGCCTTCTCTTGTCAGGATATGCTATTTGTATGGCGCCATCAATTTTGTTTTTCTTTTGTCTTTTCTTATTTTACTACCATCCACGTATCCTGGGCCTATTGGGTGCCTTATTTCCTTTCCCTCTTTGTCTTTCCTTTTTTTTTATGAACTCTTTTGTATATACTAGCGAGACCTTCAAAGCCAAAAGCCGCTGCTGAAGTCCGAAGACAAGACCTGCGGTTGATCTTGATGACATCCAACTACATCATTTTCAATGCACCAGTCATTCCAAGCAATACACTATCACAAGTCAACCTAAAGTGAATGGGATTATACAAAGTAGTAACGTAAACAAATCTCCACAGAGCAATAATTTAGTCTATAGATTCCATCTAATCTATAACCACCTGAATATATGTATGTATATGTATGAATGTGCGCCACCCGACCCATAAATCAGATCATACAAAAGAAATTATATACCAACAAGCAAGGTAGACACGAGTAAAAAATCGTAACCCAAAGATAGTAGCAAAAATCACAGCTTACTCTTCGGCGGCGCGTTCTTCAATACCGCCTCATTCCACGGATACGGATCGAAAACCAGATCATTGACCGGGTTCTGACTCGCCCTGCGGAACAGATCCGGATAGACCTCGCCGTCATAGCGTCCGAGACTGCTGTCGAGCTGCCAATCGGGGATTTTCCATGCGTCGACGAGACGCACGGCGTGGGGCCGAATGTCGTCGAGGAGTTTCATGACGGCGTTGGTCTGCGCCAAGGAGATCTGGCGAGTGGTGACGGCACTCGAGGAGAAGAATTCGGCGGCCTCGCGCTCTAGCGTGTGCAGCGCATAGAGACGGAAGAGCTGGTGCATGAGCGTCGTGGTCTCCGGGTCCAGGGCGCTGGTGAGATGCGGCGAGGTGACGGCCTCGTGGAAGTTCTTGACGACGAGGTACTGCGAGTGGGCAGTCGAGAGGCGCCAAAAGTCGACTAGGAGGCTGTTCCACGAGCGCTTCTCCACGTCGCGGTGCTTGAGGGCTTCGAAGGTGAGATGAGCCGTGCGCCAGGCGAAGGCCGCGACGATGTCGCTGTCGACTTCGAGCACGTCGAAAGAGGCGCCCTTGTCGCGCCGCGAGAGGTAGGTTTGCAGGATCTGGCAGGTGTCGTTGTTGGCGCCTTTGCCGGCGAGAACGGCACGGGCGGATTTCAGGAGCTGTGTTCTTGTTAATGATGATCCGGATACAGAGGTGAGTAGATGATAAACTTACGTATCGCGCAACCTGTTGAGTCAACATGTAGTTGTCGCCCTCCCAGGTCAAAGTGGGGAGGTAATCAGAGTACCACGGCCCAATGCCGCTGTAGCTGCTGTAACCGTGACCACCACAGGCCCGACGACAGATCTCGAGACCCTCGCCGGCCGTGGTACTGGCCAAAGCCTTCAGACCGCAAGAAGTGGCGTGGAGATCCGCCAGCAGGTCGGCACCAGCCCGGAGCTGCTCGGGACCGGCGCCTCGGGTGTCCTGTCCGGGCTGAGAACCCGCATTCATGCGCTTCTGGTTCTCCTGGTAGAGCCGCATCATGCCGCGACCGGTGAAATGCAGTGCATACATAGATGCCAGCAGAGGCAGAAGACGGACTTGGACCATCTTGTAGTTGAGGACCTGGTTCTCGCCCACGTTACCCTTGGCATCGCGGTCCTGGAACTGCTTGCGCACGGCGCAGTACCGAGTGGCGATGGTGACACCGCGAGCAAGCACGCCACCGGCCTGAAGCACGATGTTCGAGCGCACCCAGGTCAAAGTTCCGTACACCAGCGTCGGCGATGCAGGACGCAGGTATTTGCCCGTCTCCTTGTCGATGCTGGAGAAGCGAGCCAGCATGTTCACATGGGGGATTTTGACATGGTTAAACAGCAGGAAACCGTTATCCATGGTACTAAAACCAGTTAGCTATGCCCGTCAACCCGTTTGCCAATCAACTTACTTGTATCCAAACTTCGGCCCAATATCGCCAACATAGACATTCTCCAGAGGCTGATGCGTCTGCAGATCCCGGACCTGGACGACAAACGGATGAGGACCGTAGTTCTTGCCGCCGATGTACAACTGCGCCATCACGACCGCATGGTTTGCCGTGCGACCCAACGAACCAATCCACCACTTCGACGCCGTCAACGTCGGCGAATGGATTATGAACGTCTTATCCTCTTGATTCCACGTAGCAGTGGTCTCCAGACCACGCACATTCGAGCCGTGGCCCAGCTCCGTCTGCGCATAGCATCCTAGAATCTGGTACTTCTGGGCCCGCTCCAGAAAAAGTTTATGTTGCTCGGGGGTTCCTTGTTCGCGCAATGTGACCTATCGAATCGGAGGGACTTGTTAGCACCACGGCCACATAACCATAAAACCAAAACCGAGCAGAATGAGAAAAAGAAAAACTTTGGCAAAACGCACCAAGAACATCGACGCATGCAATCCATACGGCGTCGGCTCTCCCAGCAATTCATTCGCCGCATGTAACTCCTCCATCGACCAATTGTGTTTCTCGGCCAACTGCTGCAGCCGCTTCGCCTTGCCCAGGGACTTCTGGATCCGCTCGGTGCGACCTAGCGTGTGATTCTGGGACTTGTCAAAAACAGGGTCGGCCTGGAGCAGCGCAAGGAGACGGTCTTGTCGGTCGAGGAATTCCTTGGTGTGTAGTAGTTCACCCAGTCGGTCGACGTTGACGTTGGACTGGGCACGCTCCTGCGAGAGAAGCTCGGAGCCCTGCGGGTCGGCCGGCTTGAGAGCCTGGACCCAGGCGGGGGGTGGGGAGGGCATTTTGGTGGTTGTGGGAGTGGAGATGAGTGGTGTAAAGAAAGAGTGTGTGGGAAAAGGGAGAAGGGGTAAAGATGGGGACGGGGAAAGAGAAGAAGACTTATAGGAGGAACTCCACGGGGAAAGAAGAAGGCGACGAGTGAGACGGTCAGGCCGAGGATGACCGCGGGTTGCCTAATGCGGAAAAAGCCTCGGCTAACTGGTGGCGGCCTGGATGCCTGAGGGTTGCGCCGAGCTCAGGATTCGTGAATTAGGAGTGATTGCCTCAGCATGACCCGACAACTCATCATAATAGGCCTTATTCTACTCTTATTACGACAGTACCATATAGACCGCACCCTACAACGTACGGGAGGAACAGTGCCGAGCGAACCCTTAGGCACCTCAGACACCTCAGGCATCTGGCAGGGATGGCCCCGAAATCGGCATCGTGCAGCACCAGCGTCGAGCTTAATTGGCCGGCGATTATCAGATAACGATCAGTCCGGGATCCTGCATTCTCTTCCTTATTGATGGTCCTCGGCATTGTTCTGATCTTCTTATTCTCGTTTGGCTACTTTCGATCGAGATGAGGCAGACAATCATGGTTGCCACTCTCTCGGCCGATACGACCCCCGAGAGACCTGTCCTTTCCTGACACCCGTGCACGTCCTTGGTGAATCTAGTAGCCTTTTTATGTCCTAGCCAATCCCTCGCTGGTGGTCTTGAATGCAATATGAACTAAGACAAAAATCAAAGTGGTCTTCGACCCAAGGACCCGGTGGCAACCACCCGTTCCCTCGGCCAAGGAAACCCTCCAAAGCCACGCGGATGGAAGAGAAACACGCTCAAATGACCGCCCTTTCGCACGTGCTTGGATCCCAGAGACCAGATTCCAATTCACATGATCACCGATCTCTGAAAATAGGTACTTATGGAGTGGACAGATTCTCAGGTGAAAACTGCATTTCACCTTTCTTATGTCGTGGAATCCACATTCACATGTGACGAACCACCTAGCCCCGTTGAAGACGGCCTTTGACTCCGTACGAACCAATAATGCAATCTATGTAGCTCCATACTCCGTAAATATCCATGCCCCCGGCTTTCTCCATTCCCGAACAGCCCCCCGTATCTAGGTGAGGTCCGCCGAAAAGGCCCATCAACCGATAGCGGCCGCTGCCTCCCCCGACAACTCTCCCATCCCCTTCTCCTTCGAACTCCCGTACGTATCCGCATATCGGGCCCCCATCCACTCTGCCACCGTAATTGGCGGATACTTGGCCTCTTGTCCATCTTCCTGGCAATTCGGAAGACAATCCACCACGTAGTCCGGGTTCCCTGAGAAGAAAAACGGGACGCTGTAGCGGTCTTCTCCGCTGTGATTAATCACGCGGTGCAGATTGGATAGGTAGCGATCGTTCGTCCACCGCATCATCATATTCCCAAGGTTGACGACCAATGCGCCCGGTACAGGCACCACATCTGCCCATTCCGCGGATTCGCCATCCCAGACCTGTAGTCCTCCTTTGTCGTCTTGCAGGAGGATCGTGATCGCTCCGAAATCGGTGTGTGCGCCGATTCCTAGATCATACCAGACTCTATCAATGCCATCCAATCCCCATCTCCAACGCTGTGATACGCAAGTTCTCATACCTCGTTCGAGCCCCTCCCCTTCCCCCTCCGGTGGCACCTCTTGAGCCGGATACTTCAACAACCTCAATATCGCCACCGGCTCCTCACAAAACTCCTCAAACGAAGCCCCCTCCATCCCCAACGTCAGCGCCACCACGCTCATGAGCTGCTCCGCCAACACAGACATACGCTCATGGTACTCTTCCACGATACGTCGAAACCCATCCACATCCCGCATCTCAACCGGATATCTATTCGGACCCTGCGAGAACTTCCCCGCTTGCACAGAGGGATGATCCACGGGGAGGTCTTTGCCCAGGTAGAAGCCCTCTTTGAGATCGCCTAGGCCGCGTTTTTTGAAGTTCTGGGCGCGAAGACGCTCGTAGCCGCGGTTGTCGGTGCCGGTGTCTAAACAGATATGTTCCACCCGGGGTTCGGGTCAGTGTTTGATTATTGCTTCTTCTTCTGCTTCGGTGGGGTTCTTATCGAAGTAGAAGAAAAGAAAGAAACACCGGCAACAAACCCATACTATACTTTTCCTTCACCTCCACCGGCAGACTAAACAGATCGCGCGCCTGAGATAGCATATCCGCCTGGATACCGTCCGGGATACCGTGGTTTATGATCTGAAAGAAGCCGTGGTCTTGACAGGCTTGGCGGATCTGAGTAAGGAAGGAGGATCTGAGGCTGGGGTCGGGGGTGTGGAACTCTACAGAGATAGGCAGATCGTATCAGGCATGAATGACATGTTCATGGGCCAGGGAATTGATAATGAGCCATGACCTGCCGGTCCAGGTAAGTAAGCGGGGTAGAACTCACCCTCGAAATCGATGATGGGCGGGGCTTTGGGCATGGCTCTGGCTTGCTGTTATGATGAGCAGCAGGACGATGATGTTTGCTGTTGAAGCACTGGAGGGAAGCATTGTTGAGTAGATCGTAGTCGAGATAGAGGGATGAAGGGGAGAGGGGGATGAAATGGGGTGATGGAGATAAGATAGAAGCAAGGGATCAAAGAACAAGTAGACTTCCCCTCCATCCTTCCCCGCAATGCTTATTTTCCACCAATCACTTATAACATTATTTAGTTCTTATTGAGAAGGACCCTACTATAAATACCAACATGGGAACTACTGAATGGTCGGGAAAAGCAGCTGTACCCCACAGTATACAGTCAATCCATTCCAAAATGTATACCAACCCCATCCTCCCCGGCTTCAACCCCGACCCATCCATCATCCGCGTAGACTCCTCCTTCTACCTCGTCACTTCCTCCTTCGAATACTTCCCCGCCGCCCCCATTTACCACAGCACAGACCTGATTCAGTGGAAGCTGATCGGCCACGCCCTAACACGGCCCAGCCAGCTGCAGGTCCAGACCCCCGAGCCGGGCGGCGGCGTCTGGGCCACAACGCTACGGCACCATAACGGCGTGTTCTACATCATCGCGGCATGCTTTTCGCGGTATCGGCCGCAGGACGACGATCGGGTCTGGCCGAGGGGGTTCTATGTCCAGACGGCAGACATTTGGGATGAGACGAGCTGGTCGGAGCCGGTGTTTTTCGACCAGGTGGGGTTCGATCAGGATGTATGTGTTCTCTCCGTTTGTACATTGCTGAGGAGTGAGCTGTCAGCAGGCGCTTGGATGTGGAAGAGTTGGCTAATAGACCATCTGATAGCTTTTCTGGGACTCCGACGAGACAGTCTATCTCTCGTCCACGCACCGCAAGCTCGTCCGCACTCCCAACGCCAATCTCAAAGACTTCGCCATCCACATCGTCACCGTTGACCTCGCGACCGGCAACTCGACTTCCGAGCCGAAACTCATTCGCGAATCTTCCTCCGGCGTGGCAGAAGGCTCGCATATCTTCAAGCGCGGCAAATACTACTACCTGTTCACGGCTGAAGGGGGCACGGAGAGCGGGCACTGCGAGTGGGTGAGTCGCAGCGCGGTGAGTCCCTTTGGGCCGTGGGAGCTGGGTCCGAGTAACCCGCTGTGGCGGAACGGGGTGCAAGATGAGGTGCAAAATACGGGACATGCCGATTTGGTGGAGGATGCGCAGGGCCAGTGGTGGGCTGTTCTGTTGGGGGTGAGGCCGGTGATGAGGGATGGGCAGTGGGAGGAGTCTGTGTTCGGTGAGTCCACCTCCTATTATGCTGGGATGTTATTCCAACGTGCTGATTAACTTGTATGTGATATAGGGCGGGAGACCTTCCTGGTACCTGTGACGTGGGTCGACGATTGGCCTGTGTTCAATGGCGGGGAGAAGATATCGCTGCAGGTCGATGGGCCGGGGCTGTATCCATTCGAACATCCTGTTTCATGGAAGGATGATTTTTCGAGCTCTTCGTTGCAATTGGGGTGGTATAGGAAAAGTAGGTCTCGAGTGTGAATCCACCTACCTGATTGTCATCGGACTAACGGGGCAGACACTCCGGTCAAAACCGATTACTCTCTGACAGAGCGACCGGGGTATCTCCGTCTCCACGGAGGACCTTACAATCTCTCTGTCCCGGCATGTCCAACTTTATTCCTACGAAAACAGACACATCGATACTGCACATGGGAGACCCGGTTGTCTTTTCGTCCTACTTCAGTCCAAACAGAGGCGGGAACGACTGTATGGTGGAACTATTTCACTTACAGCAGCATCGGAGTTCGGCTGTCTCCCACGGGCCAGGAAGGCACCCGTATAGTAAGGTTCCGACCGGCGAAGGGGGAGACAGTCGACTTGGAACTAGCCAGTTCTGCCTCTGACGTGATATTTGTGGTTGAGTGTGGAGATGCATACAAGTTTGGGTTCAAGGAAGTCGGCGTAAATGACGATCAGGGTATGGTTCATTGGATTGGGGAAGTCAAGAACCGAACGATGACGGAGGCTTCAATTCCTGTTGGGGCCCCGTTCACAGGTATGATGTTGGGGCTGTATGCTTTTGGAGAGCTTCAGCGCTGTTTGGTACCTGCGGATTTTGAGTATGCCGAGTTCAGATGATAAACTCGTGGACTGGTTAGGTCAGGACAGCAATGTATAGATGACGGTTATATTAGCTCCTCAGTATATATCCACAACTATGCATTCCATTATCCCGTAGTAAGCAGATCGTACCAGAATTAACAGCACGATCTGCTCCGACGTGTCAAACGATCAATACTTGCCCAATGCTCATACGTCATGGTATGTGCTCAACATGCGGTTGAAAATTCATGACACAAAAAGGAGGCGTACTCCAGACGAGGCTGTCGTCAGCCTACATGAGCGGTGTTGTTTCGCTTGAGGCCAGAATTCAAGACGGGGGAACTCAAAACTTTCTCCCAATTGTGCAGCATTTCGGTGTTCGTGGTTGACAGACAGACCTCCTCGCCAGCGCGACTAATCATCTCATTCTCATATCTAGCGATTGCCTCGGATTGCGAAACTCGGCCTTGGACAAAATCTCGAATGCATTCGGCAAGATTGGCAGCGTCGGTGACGGAGTGGTTCAAGCCCTGACCACGTTGATACGTCATTGCATGAGCGGCGTCCCCAGCGAGGGTTACACAACCGCCACGATTATTCCAACGATGATCTCTGCTACCGGGGTCAAAGTCGGTCAGGTTCATATACCAAACTTGGTGGTCATCTTCCAACCATTCAAACGCGCTTCTCCAGGGATCTGCAAATGTTTTGGCAAATTCCTTGACTTGTTGCAGTCTCTGGGCATTGGTCCATTCCGCGGTGTCCTTCTGTTCTTCCAGCGCGGAGTGCCATGAGATGTAGAAGAAAAACGTCCACGACTCCGGTTGGGCCGGATCTTCCGCGTTGTGCAGACCGAAGAAGGAGAAGTAACCTGCGGGATTGATCCCGGCAAGATAGAGCGGGTGAAACGCACGAAGAAATCGGGCCTGCTCCGCGTTATAACTAGCCTGCACAAATGTTGCACAGTAGGGCAGATATCGAATGCGACCCGCGCTAGAACCCAATAGAAGCTGTCGTGTGGTTGAACGAGCACCATCTGTACCAACTACTAGTCTCGTCGTGATTGATTGGCCATCGTCACACAGCGTGGTGACATGCCGCCCGTCTTCGGCGTACTCGATTGCCTGCATGTTTCTGCCGTATCGAATATCTATGCCTTGTGACAGGAGATGTCGAAGCTTATCGCGACGGAGTCGGTAGAAATACTGGACCGGGATGGTCGCCATAGTTTCACCCGACTGCGCATTGAGAAAATTAAGGCAGTCATACTCCGCCGTTGGCTCACTAGGATCAACTTGGACAGACTGAATCTGCGCCCACAATTCGTCTGGTATCAGGGACTTTAGCGAGTCTGCTCCCCAATGCAAACCCATATTCCAATCCCTGGGCAGTGCATCCAGACTTTGGTGTTTTTCGAGGACAATACATGGAATTCCGAACTCAATATGTCGTTAGATATCGTTTCCAACAGATGGTGGAGAACAAGTGCACACCTTCTTCAATCCTTGGGCTAATGCAAGTCCAGTCGAGCCTGACAGCCCGGTCAGTAATGATTGAGCGTTTCCATCCGTATTTCACACGAGATTACCTGCACCGACAATCAAAACCGTCGTGTCTGACTTTGGCTCGAGGACGGAAGATCTAACGCCGAGTATCCCCCTAAGGGCTCTCAGAGTCCCTTTAAAAAGCTCCATGGTTGAAATGTTTCCTATCACTCAAGTCGAGGAAGGAGAAAAGAGATATGAAGAGGCAAGAGGAGGGCATCAAAGGGCGCGAGTCTAGTCTCAACTCCATATTGGCCGAAAACCCCCATGAGACGTCCGACAAGGGTAAACAAAACCCTACCAATCGAGGAACTCCTCTTTCGGAAATCCGGCTTTAGAGCAGTACTTTTCGTCAGCGTCGGCCGCCGATCCTCAGTCCGGACGCGGGATAAGCCATCATGCCATCACCCTTGGCCTGCACAATTTGGCCCTCTGGCAATACTGCCACGAGGGTCATGAAGCGACAGGCTTGATGATAGTGCATTTCCAGCCGGTATTTGATTGGAGTGATAGGACATTTTGACAGCCAACTGACAAACAACGGACTCGGCGAGACTAAGAGGTTCATTCACCAATAGGGCCGCAGTGTTCCAGCCAGGATTGTACGCCGAGAGACGTCGGTAGCCGGAAATGGAGCAGACACGGATTAAAGAGAGAGCCAGAGATAGGAGAAAAGAAGGAGAAGGGAGAAGGTGAAGTCTTGGCCTGCCTGAGAGTCGCGGCCTGAGAGTCAAGGCAGCCACAAAGACGTTGGAACTAATCCGCATTAGGAAGTTGCTCAGACACGCTTCCGGTAATTTTACCGGCCCGTGCTGGTAACGCGACAAGTACCCCGGTACATCCTATCCCCAAGGCAAGTCTGCGAGGGTCGAGGTACCTGCTACTTCCCGCCGTTTGCGCCAATGCGTGATCGAATCGAACGGTCCATCGCACTTTCCATAGGTAGCTTCATCTTTCCTACGCCCCGATGACCCCTCGATTAAGATTCAATGGCGCTACTAGTGATGCTAGGTTAATTCCCCTTTGTTGCCTCCTTCCATGGCTCAATGGTCAGGACCCTTAAATCCACACCATCCCCCTCCCCCCACTTAGTCCCTGGATCCTCCCGATTTCCCTCTTACTCGATGCGAGAATCCCGCCGTTTAATCTCCACTCGCCATCGCTACCACAATGCCCACTTCTCCATACCATGAAGACCCGTCTCGTCTCGACCGTTTCGACTCTTCGGTCGCGCATGCCCAAGAACATCCCTCCGCTGATTCCCACGATGCCGAGGGTGACGGATACGGTGACTCGGACTCCGCCTTCAGCGGTGACTCTCTACTAGGTGACGACACCAAGACCTTATCGACGTATATCACAGATTATCGGTACGAATTTGGCCGTCGCTATCACTCTTATCACGATGGCGCATACTGGGTATGTTTCTCTTCGACGCGACGCGAACTCTAAGCTGATGTCGCTTGGCTTGTAGGGTCCGAACGACGAAATTGCGAACGAATTTCAAGATCTTGCCCATCACATGTACCTCATAACATTGGACGGGAGATTACATCTCGCTCCTATCGACTCTCCGCAGGTATCAACTTTTCCTCTTCTTCCACGTTGCCGTGGCTCGGGATTTGGCAACATCACGCGACCGACACCGGATATCCAAGATGGCAAATGATGGCTAAGAACGGCGCTCCTAGGAAATCCTCGATGTGGGCACAGGTACTGGAGTTTGGGCTATGTAGGTCTTGGGGCTTCTACTTGGGGTATTACAACAGATTGCTCATCCTCGCTAGTGACATGGCAGATGAATATCCCAGTGCTAGCGTTACCGGTGTCGATCTTTCACCCATCCAGCCCACATTTGTACCCCCTAACTGCGTGTTCGAAATCGACGATATCACGCTTCCTTGGACGTACGCGTCGAACCAATTTGATTTTATTCACGTGCGCGAGATGTTTGGCTGTATACCAGACTGGGATGAGTTCTTCCGGCAATGCTGGCGTTGTCTGAAGCCTGGTGGTTTCATCGAGGTAGTAGAACACGCAGTCCAGCCAACCAGCGACGATGGCAGCATGGGCCCCGATCATTTCTACCATCTATGGGGAAAGACAGTGGTACAATCTGGAGAAAAATTTGGTAAAAGCTTCACCATCTGGGAAGAGAGTTCCGCCCGTCTCAAGAACGCCGGATTTGTTGGGGTGGTTGAGACCGGGTATAAATGGCCCATGAACGGGTACGTCTGGCTTGGCCAGGAGAACTTTTGCACCATGGTTATTCACTAATATGTCGTTCTATACTGTGTAGGTGGAGTGCTAACAAAAAGTTGCATGATCTGGTGGGTTGCATCCTCTTCTTTTGTGGACTCGCGTTAACAGGTCTCAGGGCCGCTGGAATCAACTTCGACTACATGGCGGAATCGAAGGTTTCATGTTGCGGCTTCTCACCTCCACACTGCAGTGGTCATTTGAGCAGGCACAGGTATTTCTAGCTCAAATGCGTTCTTCGTTACGAGACTACAAAACCCATGCCTACCTTCCTGGTACTGCTGTTTATGCCCAGAAGCCGAAAACCTCGACTCTTCGTTGAGGAAAATAACCACGTTTAGTCATAATTGTACAAATGACCTATATATATGTGTGTGTGGAGCTGGGATATTGGATACACTTTTCATTGAGTCGTTGGTCGCCGAATATTGTTCCCAGCTTACCACCAATCGTCAGGTCAGCGTCACGTTTTGGTATAACTACCGTTCTGCACCCCCGCATACTGAGCAGGAAAGCTGTACTTAGTCAAAATCCTGAACAGGTTTATCACATATCGATATGCTTCCTTGATATCCTCCCCTACTAATATGCTTTTGGCAGACATATGGGAAGAAATTTGTCAACAATAGTGGAGATTATATACACCTCCAGTTGTCTCCGCACAGACTACTCTGGCCTGGATGACTTCAATATAAAATTCCATGATTGCCCGACATCTTAAGACACGAGACCAAACGGCCCAGCTATCAGAGGTGACTTTCTGCACTTCATCACACCTTTCTTCTTCCCCAGTCCGCGACTGCGCTCTCTTTCGGGTCACCACTCCACCGGAGGAACAGACAAACACTGCAACTTCACATAGTACTCCAGTGTTTTCTACTCAACCCGGTTCGGTTGCCACAGACAATGCCAGAATCAGACCTGATTGTTTCTGGTATATTGGATCGGTATTACCGTTGTCTCGGTGTTTGCTGGAATACAATAGTTGGAATTTTCCGGCTGTCAACGGGTCTATTGTCTGAACTGTGCTTTTTAAGGCCCCTGTATCCCTCACCAACGACGGCTTCGATTTTCCACCCGTTTTTTCTTTCCTTACTATCTACCATCTCGCTACTGCTTGGATGACCGACACGTCCATCTTACTTGCAGTCATACTGCTCTAGAGGATCTTGGAGAAGTTGTCGAAACGCAATCGATCATTGGACTTCCGACTCACTATGTCAGGGATGCCACAGATCGATATCTCAATCACTACTTCATCCACCACTCTCTACATGTACCACTTCAGAAAGAACTTTACTGTTACTGTGGGAGCCACTCTGTCCCCTCTGGCCAGAAAACCTATCACAGTCCTTGTCCTTGACACTCCGCTTGACAAATATGGAACGAGCTGGTTTGAGCACAACCTCATCCTCACCAACACCGAAACCTCTGAGGCTCACGTAACATTGCCAAGGTACGAGCTCGCTCCAGCCAACGAGGCCCCCCTGGAGACTGATGAGTTAAACCCAGCCATTCACCGTGACTCCCAGGACTTCTTTCTGGCTCTCTATCCAGGAAAACCCTACTCGGTGGCTCATACCCTATCTGCTGACTTTGTAAGTAGCATCTATATCGGGGTTGATATCTCACGTTATCGCACAATGCTTGTAGAGGCATACAACCTCAAGATTGATTACTGTTACGAGATTTCCTTGCAGGACGCAGCTCGTTTGATCCGGTGGTATCTATTCGGCGAAATGAAGCAAGTTATGAGCGGATACACTTGTGTGTCGAGTCTGCTTCGCCAACTTATACGTCGGACGCAGCGCGTTGAACGTGTCAATGAATGATTCATGCCTCCGATCCGCCTTACATTGCAGATTATCCAAGGCGTCACCGTGATGGTCAAGAAGACCGAGGAACTGACTCGACTTGCGCACATAGAGGACGACCGATATTTGTTTCGAGTTGAATCAGATCCCCACTTTTATATTACCTCTGGTAGTATTGTTTCTCTCGTGTGGGATCCCTTACTGGTCGACTCGAACTCTGATGATTCTCATATGTATTTGTGTGACTAATCCTTTTTGAGTTCAACCAGGGTCGGCAATATGGTGTGCAGCAAATGCGCAGCCTGGTTCGGCTTCATGTGCACGGATCTTGGTGGCAGTCGATACTTCCTCCTTGTTGCCGCTCTCAATAGTAAACTAGATGAGCATAGGGCCTACCGAAATCAAAAGACCATCACCGTATGAACCTGTATGTAAAAGCCAGCTTTGGGCTATTCAAGTTTTATCTTACTATATCTGTCTCTATATCTCCACATTTTCCTTCTTGTCCTCCCAACATAACGGCCCTTAGAACAACATTGCTGACCTTTCACCCATTCAAGAGTGGAGGTATGTATACCGTTGTTAACTAGCCAATCTATTCTTCATAGACCTCTGTGTCTAAAGTCTTTCTGGTGATATACATTGCTCTCGTTGCGCTAGCATTCCCCACCGTTGAATGACTACGGCATGTATAACCCATGTCTATCGATGCATCTTCAGTGTGCGCCGCAGGTATTATAAAATTGTGAAGCTTGGACCAACGCTGTTTGGGACGGCTCACGGTGCTCATGGTTCAAATCGCTAGCTGTCCAGGTACCTTAATTATAATACAATCACATCCTTGCTCTCCTGCAACGGGGGTCCGTTCATGGAGAGCTTGACTCTTTGTCTTGGTCTTTGGAGGTTCCCAGTATGACGGTATATGAATTATATTCCATGGCGACAAGTAAATCTTAGGAGGGAGCATTAGGTACCACAACATGAAAACGGAACGTTGGAATAGTAGGCTCGGGAGCACAAAATATATACCGCAGAAGGCCCACAATAAACATGGGTAAAATCTTTCTTAATGCCATAATTCATCGCCCATTCAGTATGGTATACATGTTGCCTCTATCATGAATACACTCCAGTGTTCCTAGACCTTCCCATGATTGGAGAAAAACATGATTTCTTGCAAAGCCAAGAGACAAAAACCTTGCGGAGGGTATTCCGACGTAAGGAATTAAGATTTCTGTTTGTGGTAATTTATAATTACAAAACTGAAGGGCATTGACATCAATCGCTCGCATGGCTTAGTTGGTAAAGCGCATGACTAGTAATCATGAGATCCTCGGTTCGAATCCGAGTGTGAGCAACTTCTTTTTTGTTTTTTTATCCTTCCAGTTCATGACATTTGGACTAAAGAATTCTTTTTCTGAACCTGCCAAAATCAATTGTGTGATTTTCTTCATGTTTTTGGTTTGTCCGGGTATTGGCTTGCAGGTCGGAGAGGTTTGCCCTGCACTCGACATCTATACTGTTCGCAAGCCATCCTTGGAAAGCTCTCCTCTTGCTACGTACTTGAGAATCTAGATATCTACACCCTATTATAATGACTCCTTCCTTTCCCGTTTTCCTGGGTCATCATATACCAAATTCCTGTGTATCATATCTATATTCGTGTTCCAATCGAGTACCAGGTGCGACTTCGAAGCAAGGGAAGGAGCGTCAGTTAAATTTACCCCCACAACTTTGCATACAACTTACTTCCCCATCGCAAGAGCCTGCGTTGAGAAATGTAAGAATTCATGGGAGGCACTCGGCATGCGGTAGGGATTCATTATATACGAAACGGTCCTGAACTGTAATTCAATACATTTATCTTCGGTGCTTCCTTCTGAGCATGAAAACTACGCCATAAGTTGAAGCCTGTCCAAAGTAGTTTAACAAGATTGCGAAATCATGCATATGTATATGCCCCTTCTTGATACTGTATATACATCCCTAGAGATCCTCGGGCAGAACTCCCTTCCACCCTACAATTCCGAGTTCACCGTATATCAATGTCGGTAAACTGTGAGAACAGTGTGTATCTGTCCAGCCCTCCGCTGAGATTACCTAAGGGGGAATTGTTGTTATGTCCTTTTCTATTATTCTTTCGACCCAACCGTCCAAATTAAACATCCGGTGCATAAGATTTGCTCAATCTGCACTATCTTTAAACTCTTTTGCAAATACATAAACCTAGAATGTAGTTTCCCGATGAAGACCTCGGCACCTGTACCTTTTATCAAGAGTATCTCTGTGACCTAACGCTAGCTATTCTACTAGATTGCTGTGCGTCATGCAGTGAGTGATTGAACCTGAAGACCGTTAAGATAACCAACATTCTTGGCAACCCACATACCTGGTACGTTTGCATACTTTACCGGTATTCTCGAAGTGGCTGGCACTGCAAAGCAAGCAGAAAGTTCTCATTTGAGCTCACACAAGCTCATATAATCAGTTTAAACCTATATCAACCAATCAGCTCGCATGGCTTAGTTGGTAAAGCGCATGACTAGTAATCATGAGATCCTCGGTTCGAATCCGAGTGTGAGCATTTCTTTTTTCTTTTTGCTCTCGATCCCGGTTGATCCATCTTTGTTCATGGTTTTTTTTTTTTTTTTTTTTTTTTTAGCCCTCATGGAAACCGTTATATGGTTGTTGTTGATCTGGGGCTATCCAACTCCTACTATTGATCGATACGTTGAGAAACAGTTCGTCATTGGAGCCAGTAAATTCATTACGCACCCGGAGTATAGAACGCAGAAGTCATAACAACATAGGACAGGAAAATCAAGCAATGAACTAACAACCTCCAGTCTCGGTAACGCAAGTGCCGTGTACCTTCATACATATACACCCGCCCTTCGGATATCATAAATCTAAAACCTTTAGACGAAATCACCGCCACTGTCCGGCGTCTTCCACGCCTCTAGCGACCTTCTTCGCCCCATCTTCTACTCCGGTCCCGAGGCTCCCGAGTGCATCGCCGACGGGCTTGCCCGCGCTGCCTGTGGCCCCGGTAACGGTGTCCCCAATCCCGCGGGTCCCTGCACCCGTGACTCCGCCGACGGTGCGGGAGACGCCGCCGACCGTGTTGCCAAGTGTGGAGGTAACGAATTTGGCGGCGCCAGTGACACCGGTATCTTGGGAGGAGGAGAACGCGTTGTTTGGCATGTTGGTTTGGTGGGTATAAGCTTTATTTAGTGTGGTCGAGGTGGAGGATGAGGATGGACGGAGGTCTATATTGACAGATGGTAGAATGTAGTAGCTCCGTATGTGGTATATAGATATAGATGTGGATTCGGAATAGCTTGCAGATTTGACCAGACCGATAGATGGAGCAAGAAGGGTCTTCTTATATACACGCCGGAGTAGATGAAAAGCCGATGACGTCGATGGCAGCCACCCGTGCCATCGGGGCCGCTGACTGGCTGCGCTCTCACGCACGATGATGCACGTTAATCAATCTCGGGGTGCCAAGACCGACGTATGTGTGGCTGATCGCACACCACTTGATATCCCTGGCTGAAAGAAGATGACGAGTATTCGAGATGCCGAAATGTTATGGTTTTTGCAGCTACTCTTTCTAGTGGAGGCCGAAATTAGAATAGACGCGCCAACCCAGCGGGTCTAGATCTCTGGTTCAGGTACCGTCGACCACGCTATCTGTTTAACGGTCTAATCGTTTATTCTAACCGACAGGGGCCAGAAGGGATTTTCAATTTTATGATCTCTCTCGCCCAACTCCGCCCAGAGAATTCGGGACAAGCCATATTGGAATATGTTCCAATGACATCATGCGCTATCATTGCATTGCCATTCTTACCCACGTCTTCTACGCAATCTGTGCAACAGAGCCATTAGGTGGATCAGGTAAGCTCGAGCGTTCCTCCTATGCGATCCCAAACCTAGGAGCGAAATGCTTTATCGGCGAGGGTTTTCGTCAACTGGATCACCCCAATGCAGCATGCGCACCATATATCACAGTCGGATATGATATGATAGATTGTGATGGTGATCTTGTATGTACACAGCTCTTGTCATGCCCTGAACTTAGCTAATAAATGCCAACGAAGTGCGGCAAATCCATCTGCTGTCCCCCAGAAATCGAGCAAGAAATCGACCTCGACGGCTGCTCCTGGCGTGAATCGGCAACGGGCTGCCACGGACAATGTTTCACGGGCGCCGTTCAACTAGCCAAGTCCACGTGGGATGAATCCACCGCTATTGAAAATGTGAAGAGCAACTGCAAGACCGGATCAAAAGCACTCTGCTGCCCACTGCAATCTTACCGGAAGATGTTTGCCGAGTGCTATTCCACTCCTGGGTTGTATGTCGTCCAACTAGCCCAGACATCGCATCTGTGTCTGTCCATATCATCAAGCAGCCCCTGACTGATGTTGACATAGTGGATACCCCTGCACCCACGACTACGTCAGCATCACCCATTTCTGGAACCCCTGGATACCTTGGAAAAAAGGACGTCCGGTATACGACCCTGGTGAAGACCTTTGCTGTCCAATGAGTTCTCAACTGCCTTATATTAATTGTCATTGGGTGGGCAACGGCGATTGCGTGTACGCGAACTGCGCGGCGAGTGAGGTTAGCCTTGGAACCAATCCTGTTGGAGGTGATGGGGAGTCCTGTATTGGTATATTATTCCACTATCTCTTCTGATTGACCAAAAGCGTAAAACCTTTGCTAACGGCTTGGGTTAGGTGCTCGGCTAAAGTCCCTTTGTTCCCTTTGTTGTACGCCGAATCTTGCCGTTCTGGATAGGATGGTCTGCGGTGTCGATGACTCTTGCCTTGAAGCTCCGTATGGGTGTGAAAATTGGGGTTATGATGACGAAGATGACGAAGTTTGCTAGTTGTGATCTTGCCCGGTTGTCTCACCGGGCTAATCTGGGATTCGAAGAGCTACAACGTAGCAGATGAAGTGGGCAACCATGTACTATATTAGGCCCCAGAAATCGATATATGCCTGGAATGGCATGGGGCGGTAGGTTTGAACATTGATGCATTCGGGCTTCTATTCTCATCTCAGCTCTCGACACTGGAAGCGTATCCTTCATGATCGGACAGAAGTTCCTTGTGGGAGTCTGATAGTTGAACTTGAATGCTGGAATGGGATTTGTGAATACCATCCAACTATTCTTTTTGGTACAGGCAGCGCGGTGCATAAGATCAGACAAAATGCATTGCACCTAACAATGGATCTAGCACAATGATATTGAATCACAACATCATACTGTGTGACTGTGCCAACGTGACCGTATACTGTGGCCATGGGGTACCAACCTCGGCGCATATCCAAGTGCGAACTAAAACCCAAGTCGCACGTACTGTGAGCCCTGGTGAATCCAGATCCCAGTCGTTAACGGAGAGATCCAAATCCATAATTCGCGTAATTGGTCTTGAATATACTGTAACTGCATAGGCCCCAAAACGTGCAGTCTAGACCCCGGAATGAAGCTTTCCCGACGTTCCTTCCCCACTATCGTAGAGTCCAACGTGAATACTCCAAACCGACCGTCACAACTACGGCTGGAATCTCCCGGTAGATATCTCTATCCTGGTCATGGGCAGAAAATTGCTTCCTCACCGCACCGTCTATATTTAAACCCTCTATTCCCCCCTCACTCTCTCACATTCCCCTTCTCATGTTCCCACCCACCTTACTCCTCATCTCCATTGACCCCCAACCTTAGTATCTTTACCCTGAATAATATTCCCACCCTATCCTTCCTCTTCATTGGCTCTAGGCCATCTGGGCTGCAGTCATCATGAAGCTCCTCGGTTCCCTGCTCGTTTTATTGGTCTCTATTCTGGCCTGTTCCGCCGCTGTTGTTGATAGTAAGTAGCCACTATTTCTCTCCTTCCACAATTATAAATACTGACGAAGACAGTCGCTACTGACCTGGACACTCGCTCTGAATCTTCTCAACTCGCTAAATGCAGAACCTCAAGGGACTGTGTTAACTTCTTCAAGGCCTGCAAAAATGGCACCTGTCAATATCGGGGCCATCAAACTCGCGATGAGCCTGAGCCTGAAGCTGGGCCTGAATCCCCTTCTGAATCCGGTGAGATCCAAAATCGTAAATGCCGTTTTGATTCAAATTGCGTTCGTAACCGGAAATGTATCAATGGATTCTGTCACAAGAGGCGTCATCACCCCCCTGCAAACTTGCAGGCTTACGATGAGACCGAACCTGACTCTGATCCTGAGACTGTTGAGACCCAACCGATGAGCAGATGCTTTTCAAATGATGATATTGCTGCGAATATTGAGACCCACGATGAGACTAACCATGACCAGGTCCTGAACCTGTTGAGAACGAGTTGAAGGCCGATAAGCTTGATGTCAACCTGGTTTGTCAGAAAGATGCTGATTGTGGCAACGGTGTCTGTCTTGAGAATGTTTGCGTCGATGCGGGTGTGTACTTCCTCTCTTGACTTTTTTTTTTTTTTTTTTTTTTAATTTCCCAGGTCACTAACCAACTCCTAGAGGCGAATGACAATGAAGATCCGAATGACAATGAAGATCCGAATGACAATGAAGATCCGAATGACAACGAAGAGATGCATATCCAAACCAAGGAGCTGTGCAGCAGTGACAAGGACTGCCCCAAGGATATGACCTGCATCTTGCGCAACTGTAGACGCGTTATCAGGTTCCTTGCTCCCGGAACGGCTGTTTCTAAAGCCAGGAAGACCTGCAAAATCGACAACGATTGTCCCAAGGATAAGAGGTGCACGTGGGGCGCTTGTAGAGCCCCTGTTAAGCTTACTCATTCCACGCGTGGCGACGAGAGCATCAACGATGATCCCAATACAGGTAAGTTCATTATTCTGTTATCCACAGCCAAATCCGAGTAACTAATATAAGAATAGAAGTTAACGACGATGCTACCGACCTCGACGTTAAGACTGACTCTGAGCTTCTCGTTAAGCGTGAAGTTGCTGACTTGGAGCCTGGCGCCGACGATATTGACGACATTGACGACGCTGATGACATCGATCATCCTGAAGCCCGCCTTCTCACCCGAGCCAAAAGGTGCAAAACATTCAAGGACTGCGATGCCGGCTATGCCTGCAAGAACAAGCGATGTGAGCGCCGTGATTGTGCCACCCGTCCTACATGCGCCTCTGGGCGCTGCCTGAACGGCAAATGCGTGAGAAGGTTGGACCTTGAGACCGAAACCGACGACGATGACGAGTCTGGTAAGCTCTCTTCGCTGGAATTGTGTAGGGGCTTGAACTTTCTTTAACGACGCGAATATAGATACTGGAATTTTCGAGCGATCCATGTACCCCCCTTATTGCAAATCTAAGAACGACTGCCCTCCTAACAACCGATGCTATGGAGGTATCTGCAAGTACCGTCCTCCTCACCTTTCGAAGCGCGACACTATCGCTGGACTTGGAATTGAGATTGTTGCTTCTAAGCCTCCTCCCCGTTGCCAATCCAATAACGATTGTCCCAAATCGCAGCGGTGCTACGGTGGTATCTGCAAGTACCGTCCTCCCCGCAATCCTCCCAAGCGTGATGAAGATACCACGATCCTTGAGCGCGATTTTTTGGCTCTTGCCAGCAAATACCCCCCCCGCTGCAAATCCAAGGATGATTGCCCTCCCAGGTACCGGTGCTATGGAGGCATCTGCAAGTACCGTGGTCTCAACGCTTTGAAGCGAGACGACGAGGACATCAGCGAGCGTCAGGTGGGCGGTAAGCCGCTTGCCCGTTGTCGATCGAACAAGGACTGCGCTCGCCATCTGAAATGCTATAGCGGTACTTGCCAGTCTCGCGGGCTCCCTGGCAAGTGCGAAAAGTCTGAGCACCCCCAGAATGACGAAGACTACGACATTGGAGACGATGAGCGTGAAGTCGAAGAATGATGGATTTGGAGGCCTTTTGTACTGGATTTTGAATTATTCCTAGTTAGATCGACCTTCTGTTGCATGTCGATATGAAACCATCCCACGAATGACACATGCTCTACCGGCCTCGAAATCTTGGAAATGATTTGTGCACGTAGCTCTCGTATACCTACCTATAGATCCACCGTAGTATTTTTCAGGCAGCGACCGAATACGAATAAACGAAGATCCGCACGAAGGAAGAAACGAGCCGTTCGTATCACTGTATATTAGTCCACTGCATGCTGAAATATCCCTAGCCCTGTAGAAAAATCTAAGTTTAGCGCCTCCTAATAGTTTTGCATCCACACAAAATCCAGGTCATATAGGGCTAAATCTGCCAATAGTTCCAGGCAGAAAGTGACCGCCAAGACCGAGAAAAGCAATGGTGGGCCCCACCGCTTTTAGACTGATCGGGTAACGGATACGGGTACGGGCTGGATTGCCACGATCTGCAACAGCGCAACCAGGGCTCGCTGTCTGGAACTATCCATCCACTCATCCGGGTTCCATGGGTGCACCGCCTATAAAGATGTTCTTCCCCCGGGAAGTTGGGCTCATGTTTTCTTTCCATCACCCCATCATCGTACCCGTATCATGGCCTCTTCCAAGAGTCGCCTTCCATACCAGGAGGCTGAGGGACATGACTTCATGGTTCCTTCGGTTGAGGAAACCCCACCGCCGTATGAATTGATGGCGCCGGAGGGAAATAGTGTGGTTCAAGGTATGATTTGCCTGTTCTGATGGCTCTGATGGCGTTTTGGTGGGATCCAGTCAATGACAAGTCGCGATTGGACAGATGACGGTCGAATCGAGGTGGACTTGGATTCACGAGCGTGCAGAGCAGCCTTGAAATTCGTCCAATGGCCCAGCGAAGAGGACGTTTTGCTCCCTCCGCCTGAATACACGGAGTCAGTGGCGCCAGGGATCCGATTGAACATCGTCATCCAGGTCGTCGGTAGTCGAGGTGATGTGCAGCCGTTCATTGCGCTGGGGAACGAGCTCCAGAAGTACGGCCATCGAGTGCGTCTGGCGACGCATGATGTCTTCGACTCGTTTGTGCGCGGCTCGGGGCTCGAGTTCTATCCGATCGGTGGTGATCCGGCGGAGTTGATGGCGTACATGGTGAAGAACCCGGGGCTGATTCCGAAGATGAAGAGCTTGAAGGCGGGCGATATTCAGAAGAAGAGGCTGATGGTGGCGGAGATGCTGGAGGGGTGCTGGAGATCTTGTATTGAGGATGATCCGGCCACACAGGCTCCGTTTGTGGCCGATGCGATCATCGCGAATCCGCCGAGCTTTGCGCATGTGCATTGCGCCCAGGCGCTGGGGATTCCGCTGCATTTGATGTTCACGATGCCGTGGAGTCCGACGACGGCGTATCCGCATCCGTTGGCGAATCTGAAGTACTCGGGGAAAAATTCTCAATTTGCGAACTCGGTATCATATGGGATTGTGGAATGGATGACGTGGCAGGGGTGAGTGGGTTCCCAATATATGCGAGAGACTGCTAACAGGTGATAGACTTGGCGATGTTATCAACGAGTGGAGAGCGACGATAGACCTGGAACCGGTCCCTACTGGAGAAGGACCAAATTTAGCGCAGACACTCAAAGTGCCGTTCACATACTGCTGGTCTCCTGCGCTGTTGCCGAAACCTGCAGATTGGCCGTCATATATTGGTATTCTTTTCTTGGTATCCTCCCCTTGGCAAAATAAATGCTAATTTTGTAGATGTCTGCGGCTTTTTCTTTCGCGATCCACCGAACTACACACCGCCACCTGATCTTGACGCCTTCCTGAGACAAGGACCACCGCCAGTCTATATCGGATTTGGAAGTATCGTGATCGACGATCCCCCACGAATGACCCAAATTCTCGAACAAACTGTCAGAAGTCTCGGAGTCCGTGCCATCATATCTCGCGGTTGGAGCAAGCTAGGCGGGTCTTCATCACACGATATCTTCTACCTCGGCGATTGTCCCCACGAATGGCTCTTCCAACATGTTTCTGCTGTTGTGCACCACGGTGGAGCCGGGACAACCGCCTGTGGCCTACGGTTTGGGAAACCGACCGTAATTATTCCCTTCTTCGGAGACCAGCCTTTCTGGGGCAACATGATCGCCGCATCAGGTGCCGGTCCACTGCCTATTCACCACCGTGCCTTAACCGTCGAGGGACTTGCTAGTGCCATTCAGTACTGCTTTGAGCCTCGTGCACTAAAAGCCGCGGAAGATATCTGTATGAAGATGCGGACAGAATCTGGGGTGAAGCGGGCCGTGGAGTCGTTCCATCGTAATCTGCCGGTGGATGTCATGCGTTGTCAAATCCTGCCCGATCAGCCGGCTGTATGGGCATATAAGAAGTCGTCAATGAAGCCTATCTGTCTATCAAAACTAGCCACACAGCTGCTGATGGACCATCTGAAGATAGAACAAAAGAACCTGCAATTGTGCGTACCACTACTCCTTGCGAGGGAGATGCTGAGCTAATTCGAATCTCAGATTTGAAGCACGACCTATATTTATTCAGAACCGAAGGCTGGACCCCTTGAGTAGCACCACGTCAGCGACGATCGGAACCGGAACCAACATGCTGAAAGCCACAACTGATATGCTCCTTAAACCATACCAAGAAGTGACTCGACCTACTTCATCGCGATCCAGTAGCGCTCCTCATGTGCCCACACGATCTCGATCTATGCAGGACCTAAACGGATCACAGCCAATGTCCGCAGCACCGGCACCAGAAACCAGCGAAGAGAGAACGAATTGGCACCGAGGCGGAGCAGCAGTCGCAGCAGGGGCCAAGGGTTTCGGAAAATTTCTCAGCAGTTACTCGAAGGGCATTATTGTTGACATTCCGCTGGCCGCAACGGAGGGCCTTCGCGCCGTTCCAAGGCTATACGGCGAGGAGGTGGAGGACTATCAAGTCCGGGACTGGAAATCCGGGGCCCTGGCCGGTGGGAAGAACTTCGCACACAACATGCGCGAGGGATTCACCGGTATCTGGAATCAGCCTCGGAAAGGTGCGGATGAAGGAGCCCTCGGCGTGGCGAAGGGAATCATGAAAGGGACTATCGGGTTTACGACGATGGTGCCGTCTGGTATGTTTTGTGTCCGTAAAGATATATGAAATGAGCCGCTAATCAATTCACGCAGCGGCGCTGGGTCTGGTGGCTTATCCCGCCCAAGGCCTATGTAAGAGTCTTTATACGGCAGTCAGATCCAAGACGAGGAAGCGGATCGCAAACTCCCGACATAGGGAGGGGGCGTATATGATTCGAAATATGGGGCCACAGGGTCTGGACCGCAGGTCGGTGATGCAGACATTTGAATCATTGAGGCGGGAAGCTCAAAAGGCAGGACCGTGACGAGGAAGACTTTGGGATAAATGGCCAATTCAAGGACGACGTTGGAGAGTATCCATTGCATACCAGGGTGAATATTTCGGAGTCAACATAGGTGTAATTGGAGGATATAATGAGGAACAGGCATGAACTATTGGAGATTGCATGCAGCGTTAAAGAATCAACGGATACGTTTGAGCAAATTTTTTGTCTTCTTTTGGATCAGATCTTCCGGCACAACCTTGGCTGTCATCATATTGATAAGTGCACAGTCCAGCGCTCGGAATTACAGTCAACGAGGGTCGACGACCAGGTGGGCATTGAGCTGACCCAGTTTTCAAAGAGAGAAAGAGGTATGGTGCCCTTTTATACTGCGCAGCTCTATTATTAATAATTAATATAGTCTATCGGCCGTTATCTCCGCGCACAATCCACAAGACATGTGGATCATCATGATGTCGTTCATTAGAATGTGCTGAAGAGACAAAAACAGGCAATACCTGCTTCCAGTGGACCGCAGCAAGGCTTCATCGACTTCGATTATTGGAGCATGAGATATGCCGAGAAAAGAGCCACGCAAGCGATTTCTCACAGACTTCACCATAAATAGCTGCAGAGTCACCGTTGACCAGCGACCTTCTGGCTGCCTATATACTCCAGACAGACGTACGGTAAGTAATGACGAGACGGATACTGCAGATCCACCGCCACCAAACGACCGCTTAACTCCGGACCCAAACTTGGCGTTGTCAGCCGCCTGCATAAGTAGCGTCAAGCCCACCCCACGGCCCGCCTCTTTTCTACAAAACGAGACCGCTTCCCTTTGACATCATGGCCACCGACGACCTGACTACCCTGAAGCGCGACAATTCAACCTCGCCTGAGCTGGAGAGTATTGCGCGAAAATATGTCGAGCCTGATAATTGGAAAGGCTTGGCAGACCCGAAGGAGCGGAGGCGGAGGCAGAATCGGGTAAACCAGCGTGCCTATCGTGAGTTCACCTGCCTATCCATGCGCCGTTCTGTAGCCTGGAATGAAATCGAAATTTAGATGAGTAATAACACCATGATGCACAGGACAAAGGAAGCAAGCACAGCGGCAAGGCATCAATGTCCCATCCTCCGACCTCGTCAAACGAATATCTACTTCCTCTGGCTCCGAAGAAAACACCTCACCCTCGTCCTCATCTAACACAGACTCTACGCCCACCACCAGCATGACACTTTCAATTCGAAATGCCAAACCTGCCTCGCAAACACTCACTATCTCCAACCGCTGCATCGGCCTGGACGAAGCGTCTCTCCTCCTCGACCAACTCAGCAAAACCGCCTACGAAAGCTACATCATCGGCTCCCCTGCCTCCGACCACCTCCTAACCCTCAGTAAAATGAATGTATTTCGCGCCTTCGGCTCAATAATGGTGACCCTCGGCATGAAACACGACATGGAATGGCTTCACGACGACGCCATCTCGCCCTTCTCCACGCTCCAACCAGGCTTCGTCGAAGACACGAACCTACCCATCAACCTCCGCCCTACGGCACTCCAACGCCGCAATCCCCACCACCCCTGGCTGGACTTCTTCCCGCACCCGCGCATGCGCGACAATCTCGTCGCTGCGGGGGACGGGTTCGACGACGAGCAGCTCTGCATCGATATCATGGGATTCTGGGACATGTCGAACGAGAGCTGTAGTATGCTCGTGTGGGGAGATCCGTCGGACCCGGCGAACTGGGAGGTCACGGAGCAGTTTCTGCGCAAGTGGCCGTGGGTTGTGCGCGGGTGTGGCGGGCTCATGGAGGCGACGAATCGATGGCGGGCGAGTCGCGGTGAGAAGATGATTTTTCGGTACCTTTAACGGCAAACGCCAAAAACCATTGGATTTTTACTTATGCAATTAAGCGACTCGGTTTGGCGCATGATGTACGAAATTAAAAATAAATCGGGAATTATTGTTCTACTGTAGCTTGCAATTGGTATAGACGGATGACGTCACCACTATATCCCGAAACATAAGGTGCTGCTGACCAGGCCTGATTGTAATATCGGACATTCCCTAAGGCAGCAAGCGTCAAATAGCCTTAAGTGGTGAGTGGAATTTCTGTCCTCGCATGTGCAGTAAACCCCCTGTCTTGGACTACGAGATGGCTTACATACTAAGGAAATGGCTGACGGCAGCCACAGCGGCAGGATCTGGTGTCTTACTTGAGCCACTGTGGACTATAGCTAATTACCCAATTGAATAGGCTCAATCGGCCCAATATATAGCGTCGAGGTTCAGATAAAGACTTACCACCTGATTGAGGGGCGTAGTGTCACAAAAGACCCCCTTTCCCCTGGAATTCAGCTGGATTCATTTTCTTCAACCCGTGTGGACTGCGCAATCTTGGATATACCTTGTTGCGAATTGATTTCTTCCCCGTCTCTTTGTTTTTGATGTTACACTGAACCAAGTAAATACAAACCTACTACCATAGGTACTACCTAAGGCGCTGCAAGTACCTTACCAGTCACCAAGCAATCCCCCATTGACTGACCCCAACAGAGCAAACAAGCTCAAAAAAAAAGCCACCATGAAAGTTCTCATCGTAGGCGCCTCGGGCTCTATCGGCAGCGAGGCCCTCTTCCAATGCCTCTCGCATCCATTAATCACATCTGTTGTGGCATTCGTGCGTCGAGACCTCCCGGCTGAGGTATCATCAAACTCGAAACTAGATGTCGTCGAAATTAAAGATTTCGCTATATGGCCAGAAGACGTGTTACGGGAGCATAAGGATGCTGTGGGGATAATCTGGTGAGTTTATTCCTGCCTCGAGTCTTTGGTTAAGTGGTATGAATGGAGGGATATACATACCTAGTGTGAAGCTTATCTTTCCCGCACATGGTTTATGGACTGACATATGATATAATACCAGGGCCATGGGCACCTCCACCGGCAGCATGACAGCGGACCTCGAATACCCACTCATTTTTATAGAGAGCATGGGCAAATTGTTAGAGGCGGAGGCAGAGTCGAAGCCAAGAGCGCAGCGATTCCGATACGTCCATTTAAGCGGGAAATTCGTGCGACAGAATCAAGAAGAGAAGCTATGGTTTTTGGAAAAGCCGAGGAAGATCAAGGTAGGCACATACATGCATACATATGCCATCCCATTATCCATTTAATGCGAATCTCCTCCGACCCACTCTGATACTGCAAGCTGAATTTATTGCCGAATTTTCATTCCCTTGCCACGTCCAGTTATGGCTGATGATTCGGCTTATTACTTTAGGGTCTACTGGAAACTCGCGCCCTAGTCTTCGCAGAAGCTCACGAGTCCATCTGGCAAACCTTCATCGTAAAACCGGGCGGCGTGGTGCCTCGAAAAATCGGAGCCGGGGGATGGCTGTATATGATCACGCCGATTGGGGCGTTGTTGGACGAGAACTGGTCCGTGAAGGTGCAGGAGCTAGGGGCATTTATGACGCACCTGGTGATTGATGGGGCGGGCGAGGGGGCCATTACGGAGAATGCACGAATTGTGAGGAAGGGGAGGGAGTTGCTGGATGAGGGGGAAGGCGATTCTGGGTCTTAGGACTGGGGTAGATTGTGGGAGGAAGAATTGGATAAAAGAGAAACGCAGAAGCCTTGTACGATAGTAGAATTATATCAGGTCGGCTAACTGTATAACTTCTGTTACGTGCCCTAATTTTGGCATGAGAAAGATAGTCTAGGTGACTAAAACATGCTCCAGAGCACGCACTATATGGACCGCCGTAATCGTCCCGAACCTCCCTCGGACCTCTGATAGGAAGACCCTGGTAATTGGAGATGCCTGATCTCCTCCCGGCGCTAATGCAGGCTGCTTACGCGCTAAACCATAACTTAATTTTGTGGCAGGGACCTAGTCCAATCAAATGTGTTTATTTACGATGATAATGCTTGGCAGAATCATTAATCAGCAAGTTATCTGTCTCAGTACAGTATTTACCAGACAATACCGTACGCCGTACGAGTAGAAGTAAGTATCCATGAATACTTGAAGTGCATTAACCCTAAGTTAAGCCGACTAGATCAAGCGTTCTGATCTATGCTATTCTTTAGTGCAGAATGCACAGCCCATACAAAGGGATCGGTAAAGCAATCAAGCCAAGTCCTTGGAGGCTGAATGGATACTACGTTAGACCATACAACACCATGATAGCCATCATCACACCTAAGGTGCTGGTCCGACTCAAGAGAGAACATAAAAAATACAAAACCCCGAAACATTCCATCGCATCTCCCTTGAAGCTCAAGTGAATGTGGCAAATTCCTTCCTCACATTCAGCTTGGTCTTGCCGGGCACAAGGTCACTTCGGAAATTGACTCTCTTCTCAAACACAACAACCACATCTGATCCTCCAAATTGGAAATACGAGATATTCTGACCCTTTTCAACATGATCCCCCTCTTTAACTGTGAACACAACTGAAGAAACCTGCGCCATACTAATAGGCAGGACCGCCACCTTGCCATACTTCTCGGTTTGAATCACGATCAGCCCACGGGTCTGACACCACTGGTATCCGGCATCGTCAGGCGCGTCCAGCGCATAGAACTGCTTTCCTTGCTTTGCCTGGCGCTTGTTGATCTCGTGAAGGTCACGAGTCAGGCCCCGATCGCCGCGCAGTCCGTTGCCATCCTTCTTCTTGGCCACCTGCAGATACACCTGGTCTTGAATGTTGCGGACCTCAATGACCTTCCCGCTGACTGGAGCATGCTGACGGTGGTAGTCGGTGGGTCCCAGGAAGGCATGCATGAAGTTACCCCCGTTGAAGGTTGTCGCGGTGGTTTGTAGCAACTTGTTGATGGGCCACTGCACGGACTTGGCATCGATGCTGATGACGACGTCGCCGTTATCAACCGGCCAGCAGCCATCATACATAGAATCTGCCACGCTGACGATGACATTATCGTCACCTTTGCCGTCAAGAGGACGAGCGGTGTCGATGTCCTTCCACTCGCGTGCAAACCAGTGGTTAAAGGACATCCAGCCGGTCTTGGGCTCTGCCCACAGACTCGCCTCCTTTTTGTATTCCTCATTGATGTAGAAGGAGTACAGGGAAGCAGCCGACTGGGGCGAGCTCATGAAGTTACCCTGCTCACGGGCAAATGTCACAAGCCAGTATGACAGCCAGGTGAGGTCGGTGTTGGAGTTCTGCGGCTGGATTTCGGTCTGCAGGCCACGGAGAGCAGGCTGGTCGAAGACCCAGTAGAAAACGAGAATTTTCGTAAGGAGCTCGTCGCCGGTCGTGTCGACTCGTGGCACCCATCGCAGCAGGTTGTCTACCCATTCTAGGAAGTCGTCGAGGGTTTTGATGCCTTCGTCATTCATCTCATCTGCGCCGCCATTTTGGGGGTCAATGGCAGACGCGACCGCGTCATGGAAGGCCTTGGTTCGGTTCTCGGTGCGATAAATGAAATCGCTGAGGTCACGAACGATGGGTTCTCGAGGCTTGTATGTGGTGGACATTTTGAAGGGATTTGGTCTGGGGACTTTTGTGATGTTTTTTTCTCTTGAAGAACGAATATGAAGCTGATTCGAATGAGGATCTAAACACCAAACCTGCGAACCAAGCGGGTTTTTATACCTCTCTTACTCTAGCCTTAAATCATTGAGACACCGTTCAGTCATTGGGATTCTGTCCAAAAGAGGGGTTTGTATGCATCATGCAAGTCGCTGCAGCCCACAGCCCGGTTCAGCCCCGATGCCACGACGGCAAGGCAAACAACGAACAGTAACAGTTATTGGCCATGCCAAAGTACGATTTTGCCATTGGAGCATCATACCTCTGTCATTAATGGATAGGTTTATGTGTAGCATGTCAGCTGCACTGTGAGAACACCTTCAGTATGAAATGTCCACGCAAGAGTAGCCTTGTGCGGGTTCGCTCGTCATGCACCTCGGTGACGGATATGCATGTCTACTTGCAGCTCAGCTGCAGCTTTCAGCTCCAACAGTACGAAATACTTTGATCAGCTCCGCAGTGGCGCTGGATTTCAAGCTGAGCGCAAGGATGATGACATATTGAGATGCATTATCGTGAGGGGAACCTGGATATAGTGGATGTATTTCGCCCAATCTCCTTTCTAACTCTGCTGCAGTTTGCTTCAGGGTAATGAACAGGCTTGCGTCCTATCATCTTCCTTGAAGATCTTGATGTTTCTGGGAACATAAACTGACTCGAAGAGCACTTCCTATCGGTCGGCATTGTATCATTTCAAATCTGCTCCATTATTCCAGCCTAGTACTCAAAGATGCCCTCTTATGATAGCAATCCCCGTATACAATGTCGTGATGGTAAGATAGTATTCAGTTTGCTCTGTTTATTACTAAAAAAGATTTCTGCTTTTGTTTTGGAGCTCATGGACTTACCCATCCTCATAAATCTGCAACAAAGCAAGCTGAAATCGTCATCTACCCTGTTCATGTCCTTCAACATAACATTGTCATATCCTCCATATATCCTAGGCGTTCAATCGTGAGATGTATACAGCTTCTCTCCTCAACCTACTCATAGGTATCTTCGGTGGAGGGCGCCGCTGATTGATGATACTGGTCTTATTCCAGCGCAATGATCCTATATCTGCCTGGGTATGCTTCAGCAGTATTAACAAGCGCGATATCTGCACACGGAGGGAGTATACTAGACAGGATAAATTGTCCCCAGCATGATCTCGTCGTCTCGAACCCCTCGAAGCTCCTCAAGACCAAGTGGAGATAGCGGGCTATGACTCCACAATCCTTTCGCTACTCCACCGCTTCTGTGTAGTCAATTGTCGCTATCTGTTCATTCCCCTTGCATATTCCGAGTTCATTCTTATTCGTATGGTAATTATATTGCCACTGCCATCCTGAATCCTCGGATGCAACCGTACCCCTCTAGATCAAGCCTAGGGATAAAGCATCGTGACTACAACGCAAGACAACATCAGCTTGCACGTCGATGAGAACCTCACATTCAGTGTCAAGCATGGACTGGAACTGCCAGACCCCGAACACGGGGAGTTCTTAGTCGAGATGCACTTCTCTGGGACGGACCCATCGGACACAAAGCACGCCACCGACATGGGGGTATACCCCGTTATTTTCGGCTATGACAACTGCGGAAAAGTCATCAAGACACCACCCAACTCGCCCTTTCAGCCCGGCCAGATTTGACAGGATATAAGTCTCCCACGGTCATATTAGGAATCAAGGAAGCACTGAATATGACCGAGTCTGGAGCCTTCCGCTATGCCCTTGATGCTATAGGAGCGCGTCAAGACAGAGGATCCGGACAATCGATAGCGGCTTGTTCTTCGAATGAAACGATCCAAGCCTCTGTCGTAGTTCAACCCAATCCACGATTTAATTTGACTATTGCTGCGCCGAATCAGGATGTCAGCGTGCAGATTCAGGGCATTCCTCAGCCTATTACGATCTCTACACGTTATGCCGATTATGAGCGCGCGTGGAAGGGAGTCCACTGGGCTGCTGAGAGTTATGGTAGCCAATTTCGATTCCCACGCGTTAAAGTGCTTAAGGGAACAGCGGAGGAGGCATTGGAAGAATTGAAGGTTGTTGGAGATCATGGAAGGGAGTTTGGAAAGTTGGCTCTGCAGCACCCATTGTAGGCCAAAAAGATCTCCAAGGTAATAGTCGGATCGGGTGTGATGAACAAGCAATTACTGAAAAAGATGATCATCCTTTGGGGCGTAGTGTATGACAAGAGTCCAAATAAGCGACGAGATTGGGTTTTACAAGGTTTCGTTGTACTGATTGTATAGGGAAGAATATGTTTCCTGAGGCATCAAAGCCAAACCCCCACAATGTCGCGTGACCTGGTCCGTGCCTGCTTGGTCACGTGGGGTATGAGCAAGCAAACCGTGCAAACCATGCAAACAGGGTATACTCCTCAGTCCTCTCCCATCCAATCCATCCATTACGAACATCGCTCTGCTTCCAATTTTCTTCCCGAGTATCCCTAGCTGTTTCCATTATCCTCATCTTGAACCGGGCTTATGACGCCCCACGAGGTACTCCACAATCCCCAAGCCTCAATCTCGCATGCATCCGGCTTATCGAGTTCGCCGGAGGAACGACTGCGCCGAGATCTCCAAGGAACCAGTGGCGTGTTATTGGAATGGCGGCCCCTACTAGTCCGATTGGAGAGAATTGCTGCAGTGTGCTACATACATTGTTGCTGTCAGCTGGAGCGGACAAATTTTCCTTGCCCCCTCGGTGCCTAGATATTGGCACTCGCTAGACAACATCTAGCCACGGTCTGTCCGTCCACCACCGACGAATACGAGGATCGTCCGACCTCGGCCCACCCTTCCCTTGCTTGATTTGCTGGTTCGCAGGCTTTCGAGAATGCTGGTTGGCGGCGTGATCCACCGTGGGATGTTTTACTTTACGTTTTCCTCCGAGAAGGGCCCGTCACTACTGGGACATCTGTTAATCAGATAAGATGAATTGCATGGCGCCGCTCTTCGCCAAGACATCACGGCCTGATGTCTTGTTTCGCTCACTTTTTTCGCCTTAGGGTGGGATTTATTTAAATTAAAAAATTTCTTCTTCTTTTTCTTCGACTTGATCCCTGGCCTGTTTTCGGTTTCACATTCCTCTCCCCGTCGTCATGTCGTTGACTCCCCCTCCCCCGGAGAGGAAATACCCTCAGGATGCCGTGGTTTCGGATTCTGATCAGGATTCTATTACCGGTAATTCCGGCGTCAAACGCATCGAGGCCATTTCGTCGCAATTTCGTCTCGTAGATCGCATCGTTCTGTTTTGCGGTATCTTCTTGATGGCCTACGTTTATGGCCTTGATGGCACGGTCCGATACACGTATCAGGTGTGACTTGGATTTTATTGCTGCTAAAATGAGTTGCAACGGACTGACTGGCTCAAGCCCCTGGCGACTGCAAACTTCGGTTCTCATAGTTTGCTGGCCACGATTAATGTTTTGCGATCGGTTATCGCTGTTGCCGCACAGGTACGCGAATCGTCGATGCTCGTTTAATCTTGTCTCTAACATAAACTAGCCCACTGCAGCCAAAATTGCCGACGTGTTTGGTCGCGTGGAACTCATTCTGTTCTGCGTAGTGACTTACACTCTGGGTATGTGTGGTTTTTGTGCCTTGCAGGCTGGGTCTGACCTCTTCAGGAACGGTGGTCGAAGCCGCTGCGACCAATATGGCCACATTTTGTGCCGGCGCAGTTTTGTACCAGGTAAGTTGTGGGCTTATGCCGTATTGTATGCGCTTTTGCTGATGGTTGTCTGGATAGATCGGTTACACTGGCAGTCTGCTCCTCGTCGAAGTCCTCATTGGCGACGTCACCTCTCTTCGCTCCCGGTTGCTGTTCTCTTATATCCCAGCGACACCATTCATAGTAAGATCTCTGATCATGCGCGCGATGCACTATCTCACACAATCAGATCAACACATGGATTAGTGGAAACGTGACATCCTCCGTCCTGAAGGTTACCACATGGCAGTGGGGTATTGGCATGTTTGCCATCATCTTCCCAGGTATGTTGGACTTGTCCGAATATTGGGAGTTTTCTCACAAGAAATCTTAGTCTGCACGATTCCTCTCTTCGCTGCTTTATTCTGGGGGCACTGGAAGGCCAAGAGAAACAATCCAGAGGCATATCGCAGCACGCTCCAGATCATCGGCTTTCGTAAATTTTCGACCGAATTGTTCTGGTATCTGGATGTGGTGGGGATGATTCTGCTCATTGCTATCTTGGCCCTGATTCTGGTCCCTTTCACTCTTGCCAGCGGCTCTTCTGATCAGTGGAAGACGGCCAAGATCCTCGCGCCTCTCATCATCGGTCTTTTCTGCATTCCGCCGTGGGTGTACTGGGAGAAGACTTGCAAATATCCGATGGTTCCGTTTAGGGTGGGTGCATGTCATCTGACATTACCTGAAAAAAATAACTGACATTGTGTAGTTGTTGAAAGATCGCGCCGTATGGGGAGCCCTTGGTATTGCAATGATGCTCAACCTAGGTATGGTCTGTTGTCACTCATGATATGGAAACGACTAACGTCCACCAGCTTGGGTTATCCAGGGAGAATTCCTGTACACTGTGTTGATCGTTAGTTTCGACGAGACTGTCACGAGTGCGACGCGTATCACGTCTCTTTATAGGTTCGTCGGCCAAGTGTCTCGCAACTTGATCAACCTAACATCCCTATAGTTTCGCCTCTGTTATTACCGGCTGTATCTGCGGCTTCGTCGTCCTGAAAGTGAAGCAATTGAAGCCGTTCATCGTCGCAGGAACCTGTCTCTTCATGGTCGCATACGGCATACTCATCCACTTCCGTGGCGGATCCAGCGGATCCAGCCACTCGGGCATCATCGGAGGTCAGATCCTTCTCGGTATCGGTGAGTTCTCACAAGCTTCCTGAGCAACAGCAGCCAGCAACAACCCACTAACCGATCCCCAGCGGGCGGTCTCTTCCCTTACCCAGCGCAAGCCAGCATCCAAGCCGCCACCAAACACAACCGTAAGCCCACCCCCCTCCCTCTTCAGCCCAAATCCCCCAACCACCCCACTAACCTCTTATAAAACAGATCTCGCCGTAGTAACCGGTCTCTACCTTGCGACATACAACATCGGCAGCGCAATCGGCAACACAATAGCAGGCGCCATCTGGCGGCAAACGCTCGAAAAAGAACTCACCTCCCAACTCGGCGACGCCACCCTCGCGTCCACCATCTTCGGCGACCCCTTCACCTTCGTTGCCTCGAACCCGATCGGCACGGAGCAGCGCGATGCCGTGGTGTTGGCGTATCGGCATACGCAGCGACTGCTTTGCATCACGGGTATTTGTCTGACGGTGCCGTTGATTGCGTTTTCCTTGTGTATCCGGAATCCGATACTTACGAAGAGTCAGAGTTTGCCGGAGGCTGAGAGGGATTAGGTTGATTAGATTAGATTAGGCTTGGGTTGAATTGAGTGAGGTTTGATTGGGTTCATTGTTTGTTTTGGTGTCGGGGTTTGATGCTTTTGATGTGAATGCGACAAGTTGTGGAATGGGTCGCTTGCTGTTCAAATTCATTATTGGGTGGCTAGTATGGTTCAAGTTCAGTGCCTACACCATCTGGGTTTTCTAATTAATATTAATCTCTACATACATTTTTCGGTCATCCTCCTAGAAAATATTACTTCCACCGCATGGTTGACTCACATCCGGTAGTAAATGTACGAAGAAAATGTAGATCATCTCCTGGTCTAGTTACTGAAAAAGGCCCATTCAAAACTGAAAAGCCTGGCATTTTATTATCCGATAAGACAACTATTTATATATACTAGTAAAGAATGTAAAACCCCTGGCTATCACAAAGAGCGACATCCAAATAAGCCGACAACCACAGCGACCAAGCCAACATGTGCCCAGGCACCAGAAATTATGTATCTCAATCCCCAATCACCCCGACACAATAAGACGAGGCATTTAGCACTCAGGGAGCGGGTCAGTGTAGATGCAAGAGTCGCTGGGACCGCTGCCAATCTCCTCGGGCTCGTCGCCGTTCTCGTTGCCCTCGTAGGAGGTGCAGATCTCCTTGACGTCGGTGGCACAGGTGTCGGTGATGGTGGCCTTGTCGCCGAAGTTCTCGTTGACACCGGCGAGGAGCTTGCCGGAGATGGCCTTGACGTTGGAGATGGTCACGGAGCGCTCGGACATGGACTTGCAGTTTCCGCAGGAGCGGAAGAGCTTGCCGAAGTCGTAGACGGTGAAGCCGTCGATGGAGACCTCACCCTCGGCGTTGTGCTGTTTGTGAAGGAAGGGTTGTTAGCTAGGCGTGAAAATGGGGGCAAGTGTGTGCGGAAAATTAGGAGGCTTACCTGAATGACCTTGTCCTCGGCACCCTGAGCACCACCGCCGATGATCTTGTAAGGACCGGAACCCTTCTTGAGGGAGAGAGCGTCTATTGTGTATTTGCGTTAGTAGCGAGCTTGAGAAGGTAGATGGTGGATGGTCATACCCTCGCAGACGGCCTCCCACCAGACGTTCTCGATAGTGCAAGCACCCTGGCAGTGGACACCCTCGATCTGGTCGGCACCGATGATGGCATTCTTGAGGGTACCGCCCTCAAGGATGGAGAAGACAGCGTCGCTGTCGCCACCCTCCGACTGGCCGGTACATTCGACACCACGGCCGAAGGTCTTCATGCCTCCATCGTAGACCTCACCCTCGCCGATCTCGTAGGTCTCGTCGAAGGTCTCGGATCCCTTGGATTCGGGAAGAGGGAAAGTGTAGCGCTTGTTGAGAGCACCGAGGGCCGTGGAGGCCAGGAGGGAAAGGAGGACGGCCTTCTGAACCATTATTGCGGTATTGAATGGATTGATATGGGGGGTTTGTAGTTGAACAAATTTGGTTACCAGAACCGTAAGGAAAGTTACACTCGCAGAGTGTAGTAACAAAGAAGGACGATTTTGTGATGGATGATTTCCTCTCAATTTCCTCGAGATGGCTAACCGGCTTTATAGGAATTGCTGGCCGTAGTTGACGGGACTTTCTCACCGACTCTATCCAACGTCAGTGTTCCTGTTCCTCCATGGCCTTTGGCGGAAATTCGGCTGAAGCTCTTGGCTCGTTTCAACATGTTTCTCCGATATTTGCCCAAAGGAGTAATTCTGGGATAAACGTGAAACGGCCAGAAGACTTCAATCTCCCGAAATTGACCCAAGCCTTCCGCATTGGGGATTCGTGGGGTTGATCAGTCGCCATGGATGGACGAGACCGAGAGCTAGCCTCCAAGCCAATATAATAAGCTATGTGCCGGCTCCATAACTCCGTAACTCTTACGGCGTTAGGAAATTCTCCTGTGTCTTCAGGCCCCATTTTCCGCGGTCCACATTTTCTGTTTTGTTCTCTCGCCGGTCTTGGCGTTATTAGGGCTCTGCCTCTTTACGTCAAGTCCGCCGCGATGAAATGAGATAGGATCTTCGCCGGATGATGGAAGCCGACGCCCTGATTGATGGCCTGGATGGGATTTCTGGCTCCGTGATCATCGCGACCTGAGCAGGAACGCCATATGCACCTGCCAGTAGAAGGGTTTGCCGTCGCGCCCCTGTACAAGTGTGTTGTTAGCGTGGGAATCGTGGCGCAGCACGCTCGTCCGACAATGCCAAGATCGAAGATCTATGGAAACCCACCGGTCCAGGCCGGAACTCATCCAATCTCACTGTCTTCTTGGGCGCGAGGCAGCTGTTTGTGGTCGATGTCCAGCAAGCAAGCAAGCTGTTTTTTCAGCCATCAAAATTCGCCACCATCTTGATGTCTACCAGGACCTGAGGTATAGTGCACCCAAGTTACCGCTCGGATTGCTGGATACTTCTCACGCCTGCGCAACGCCTCTGAGAGGCTCAATATAACTCCATCGTACGATTGGAGGGGATCGAAATGCCGACCATAGTGATCGACAGGTGCCTTCGGTTACGCCTGTGTCCGTTTTCCGGTTTGTAGAACAGGTGTTGCACCGGACAAGCTCAGTGGACGAGTCATGCCATTGAAACCCACTCGTGCCACACAGCTAGCTAGTGGCTGAATACTTTCGCCGATAAGCGCTTACTGGCAATTGGACCAGGAACGAAGAAGAGAAAACCGAAGAAGTAATTTGAACCAAGGAGCGCCAAGGACCCGGTCAGATGTTTCAATATCTCAACCGAACGAGCCTGTGATAGCTCGGTTTTCACAGAGTCTCATCTGAGTTGATTTGTAGAAGGGGAAGGTGCCAGCGAGAATGTTCAGCATTCCCCCGTGGCACTTTTTCCCTCACAAGCCTTTCCGGTGCAGTTGAAACCTGTTGTTCCAATCACATTGCCACAGAGGTAGTCGACAGCCTTCGTTCCATTCGATGCCAGTACCAAATCCACTCCCTCCAGCGCGATATTTCTGCATGGTTTAACAGCGCTACACTGGAAGCTAGCTACGGTGTTTTTCTTGGTAGTTCCCGAAATTCCGTTCACGGTGATGTTGCCAATCTCAAATTTGGACGAGGTACAGTTGCCGACTGCGTCCGAGAATGAGGTACATTGCGAGATGGAAAATGCAGAGCCCCTGAGATCGTGGGCCGTCAGATTGGAGCATGAGAGGTCGGTGGCATCTGTTTGGCCAGGTATCAGTTCGATGGAATGTTTCTCGACACGATGGAAGCTGGGTACGTACAGCCAAGACCGCCTCCTCCGCCATTAGGTGGATAGCTCACTTGTTCGCCAGTCCAGGTCTTGAAATATAGCGCATGCAAGGTGCCATCGAAAACAATATTCTCCGCTCGGACCCGCTCTATCGTCTCGAAAGTGTCTTTGTACTGGCCGATGCTTCCGACGGCGATACCTAGACCGCGGTGGAAGGTGGAGTTTGTGATAAGGATATCGGTGGAGTTGGCTTTTACGCTAATGCTGTCGTCGCCGTTATCCACAAACCAGTTATTGAATGTGATGTGGGAGCTATAGATAGTATCCGCTCCGTCCGTGTTGTCTGTGATGCGGCATGGTCAGCGGAATTCTCCTTTGTTGAGGCCTTTGGATTGCTCACGCGCAGAATTCTCGTTAGCTGATGTGTTGTTCACATAGATAGAGTCAAACAGTGTATGATGGGTGTGGATGATTGACAATGTCCTGGCAAGCAATTTTCCCGTCATTAAATGTCCTGAGCTTTTCGGCGATACTACTCACCACATCTGACTCTGCACAAATCTGATGCCCTGGAATACGGAATTCGTGGTATTGGCTACAGTGAGAGCATGGGGCCTTCCCGGAAGGTTTGACTCTCCGGCAGTAAAGTCATACCAGGTCTGCGTTCGAATTAGTGGCATAGTCTTTGACACTACCGGATAATTACTCACCTGGCCATTCCCATCAAATGTCCCATGCCCATGTCCATTGAATCTCAAATGCTTACCGCCGATCACCCAGGCTGTCGACATATTTTGATATCCGACAGGAAGGGAATTGTTGCGCCAGTAAGGAATGTCCGTTCCCCACTTTCTTACTATCAGCATAGATTATCAAGCGTGGAAATACAAAGCGTACCAAAAGAGTTCCATAAAGGTCGATGTCCACGTCGACTAGCCCCGTGGTTTTCAGTACCGTGTTGACATGGTAGGTGGTGTTCTGGAAAACGATTTTCCCCCCGTGGTTGCATTCCCGAAAGGCGCGTCGAATAGCTGGTGCATCATCAATCGTTTCTGATCCTCCAGCCGGGACCTTACATATCTTGTGCGGATTGTGTGGGACTGCGCTCAAGGCCCCGACTTCACTAACTGCCCCAGCGAGAATATAGAAACAAGATACAATTATTCCCACCCACATATTGGAAATGCCTTTCCCGGTTGTTAGAGATTTGGAAGGACCCCCCCATCGACATACACCGCCGTATGCAAACAATAAATAGTCCTCTTCGCTCGGGGGTATACATGCCGAAGTCAAGACTTGCCTACAATCAATGCAAAGATCATTATACCGAGAACACCCTTGTCGTTCCGTGAGCAATGGACTTTGTTTGTCCCTCGGTCTGCAAGAAGATCGTCAAGCGGGGAACCGGGGTCACCCCGCATTTATAATAGGATTGCTGGCATCGGCGGTTCTTTTTCCATCTATCACGTTTTTTGCACAGATTGTGTAGCTAGCGATCTGGGATGCGATTGCTTGATTTGGAAAAACCGAGATTGAAATAGTATGTTGAATTGGGAGTTCCTTTAGCCCGCTCCTTATGTGCGTTTGGAGTTTTCCCAGACGGTCGGTGTAGTTGTTACCGTGGGGAAGTCTCCCTCTAATCTTCTCACAGAGAAGCTGGGCGTATCTTCTTCACTATTAGCTTTTTCTTCAAACTTATTTCTATCATGTGGTGGCACACCTGACATGTAAGGATACATTTTGTCGTAGGTCTTTCATCATTTCATCCATGGGAATTGAAGATCGAAGACTTGAGCATGCGAAAAGCTTTACTGCGGGCTCAATATCAAGGGACTTGATTAAGAAAGAGTCTGGCACACTCTGCAACGTTGTAGAGTCAGTTATCCATGGTTGGGCGAAGGGCGAAGGTGGAGGGAAGACAGAAGAGTGGGAGACGCCAAGAAATGAACAGTCCGACGAATGCGCCAAGCCTGATTGGGAGGATTGCTATAGCAAACAAGGCAAACAGTTGATTCTAGACACACCTATACGATCAGTATGCAGGGAGGGAAGGGAAAACTGCAATGATTGAGTGGGAAGAATGGGAAGAACGAGAAGGGTGAGAAGAGTGAGAAGCAAGGTAGGCGCATGGAAAGATAAATAATTGAAAGTCAGTCAGATAACTCAAAGATCATACAAGGTTGCTATAGAGCTACTACTCTCGTAGGAAAGTATCTCTGAACGAACTGGAAGAATACAGAATTAAGATATCGAATTTAAAATGAAATATTAGAGATAACACATTCATACATCTCATTCGTCTCCGTTATCCGTGCACCAGTCAAACGCCACAATTGCAACATCTGAACGTCCTCAGCTTCAGTTCAGTACCATCGCGACAACCAGCCTCGTCTCGACGAGACCCTCTCATATTCCTCTACAGCCGGCGTGACCGGCTTCATCACATCCTCCGCCTCCATGGACCTCATCGAGAACCTTGCCGTCGGGATGAGCGGCGTTCGCTCCTCTGCCTTTGTTCGAATATAATAATGCTCGTCATCGGGCTCCATGCCGACGAACCATTTCTCCTTGAAATGCTCGCCGTGCGGTCCGGCTCCACAGGCCCCGTCCAGCTTTGATGTCGCCGGACTGTTCATTGCCAGCGTGAACAGATTCTGTGGGTCTGTGAAGTCGGTCAACTGCCGCCCTTTGATGAGAAGCATGTACACCAGACAGAAGGCACTGGTGATAAACGCCAGCCCCAGTATCACGTAGAAGACGTAGTGCCATTTCTCAGTGTAGCTAGACTGATACCCGACGACCCTTACGGAGGCACGGAAATACTGCTGCTCCGGGCTGGGGACGGTTGCATTTTTCGGCTCCTTGCTGATGTCGGTGTAATTCCAGAAGTGGACGAACGGGGCGTTGGTGGAGCCCAGAATGAGGGTGTTGCCGGCCATGACGGCCAAAGCTTCCGCAATGGAGGGGACTTTTGGGTCAAGGGTGTCGTTCTTGGGCGTTAGCTGCATGAGGACGCGGGAGTTGCTGGCGCGGCTGTTGGTGATGCCCGAGTTAAGACTCAGCGCCAGGGCCCAGGAGTGAGCGATGTTTTTCCAATCCGGGTCCCACGTGCCGTCGGGCGCGTCGGGGTATGCTTGATCATAGCGCCATTTGTCGTCAGGGTTGTCGCATTTCGTGCCAAAGGAGGCGCCACGAATGGACGCGGAGTAGTGCGTTGAGCAGCGGGGGCTGAGCTTGGCTTTCATGGAGCAGAGGACATATTCAGGGGTTCGGTTGGTGGGGACGTGGCCGAGGAGGTAGAGAGAGTCGCCGTAGTAGACGGAGCCGTTGACGATAGTGTCGTACTCCTCAGGCAATTTACCGAAGATGGGTGGACGTGCGTCGTACTGTTTCCCCCACCGAAAGAGATCGTCGACGACGGTGCGATTGAGCCAGGATGGGTAGGTCGGTACATCACTGTGCTGGTCAACGATCCAGTTGTCGGATTTGAAGTGTGAGTGTGGCCACAAATCATAAATTAGCGGGCTTAGCTCCTTTCTAGACATGCCAGCGCAGAGAACGTTCACTGCCGGAGACGGCAATCGAGCAGAGAGATCGAAGTTGCCCTCCGATGAGATCCTGGGCCGGTGGAACCCGTTCTGAGGGTTGTTTACTGCACCGGCCACGCCGCCATGAGGCATCGCGGCTGTCACGTTGATTACCATGCGCCCGTAGCGCTTCGACAAGTCGGTGATATTTGTCTGGTCGATCCAAGCTCCAGTCACGGTCGTATTGTCGAACATCGTTCCCACCGGCGGTGGTCGCTCGCTCTGGACCAATGCTGCAGACGTGTTTTGGGAACCAAGGTTGCTCCATTTCGAAAGGTATGCGTGGTAGTTGTGGTATGCCTGGCTGACGTGTTGAAGCTCTAGGCAGGTGTTTCCTCGATCCAGCTCAGATTCTGCCGGATCGATATCGTTTGTAATCAGCGTCTCGCAGTGGTTGCGCATATCGTCGGGCCAGGCAAATTTGGCGGTGATGTTTCCCGTCAGGGTTCGGTCCTCATATGGACCTTGCAGGAGTTTTGGTGATACTGTGAAGTGAATGTGTCAGTAAAGCTAGAGACGATAAGGGTTGCGCACTCACCCAGAGCCTCGGCAGCGGTAGTGTAAAGCATGGCGACAATGGTAGCCGTCAAAGTGAGCATCCCCAGCAAAGTCAACGCCGAGTAGCGCAGGGCCTGGGAATGGATGATCATCGACGCTGGCTGCATAATCCATGTCCGCATACTCAAATCCGAGATGCTGATCCCACTAGATCCTTTCTTGATCGCTCGCCGACTCAGGAATTGCCCTAGAAAGGCGACAAAGACGCTGACGTATGCCAGCTCAATCGTCTTGGCAAATAGGGCACTGAGCAGACTGGCGGTAGAAGGTCGAAGGCCCCCATCCGTACCGATCGACTGCCCATATCTCGGCCGCAACCAGGACACAAAGAAGTATATGCCGGATACAACGGTTGAGTAGATGGCCAGCACCAACACGGTTATGGGGACCCATGAGCATCGACGCTGAACCACTCGCTTTTTGCAGGAACATTTGGTCGCGTTGAAATCACTGTCGACAAAAGATGCTCTGGAGTAATGCGACCGTAGAGTTTGCTGCTCCAAGAATCCTGGGGAGAAAAGATCACTCGTCGGAGTCGCCTGGTCTTGCCCCCGACTGTCCCTGTTAGACACCAGTCGCTGTGTGGAATTGTTGATCCCCAGCCCTGCGTACGACGTGACATCTTCCTCCTCGTTCGGCGTTTGGGCCCGTTCGTAGCGGATGTAGGAGCGATCGGACGGAGAAATCGGATCGAATGGATTCCACGACGTTGTCGGGCGGTCGGTACGCGAATGAGACGACCGAGAAATTGATGGGAGAGGAAATTGCTCTGGTTGACCGGACGACATTGTGCTCAGCGATTGAAGAGACTCGCGACAGCGACCGGGAGGTCCATTCTCGAAGAAAGCAGAAGCAGAGAAGACCGCAGTCGGAAGCCGTCCGAATATATGAGAATCAAGCCGACCCTCCCATAATTTAGCTCCAGGACAAGCGGCTCTCGAAAGTGGGGAGAGGCGGAAATCGAGCGACCTTTATGGCGAGATAGAAACGAAAAACCGGCGGGCTGAACGGCTGGACTCTCAGCCTCGTGGTCTATAGGCGTTCGTGTCCACCTTCCACCAATCGTCGGGGTTCGTGCCCAGTGTGTCCGTGCGCTAAGAATAGATTAATTCATATACGCCATTTGCCAAGATCACTAGTCTGTGAAACGTTGATTTTGGCTTTGGCGGCGGGGGGATGAGGTCGACCGAAGGGCCCCCCCCCCGTGTCACGTTTCTCTGTGTCAAGACAGTTGTCAAAGTCGACATAGGGCCAGAAAATCAAGATCTGACGGGCAGCTCGGACGCGCAAACATGATACCTCGTGTAATCCCGTCAGCCGCCATCTCATAAGGCTGCCCGCTATAGCGGAGTCTGAGAGTGTCGTGCCAATCAGCGGAGTCACGGTGTTCTCGGGATCGACGCCATCTCGCCGTCGTTGATGTCAGCGTGCATGCCTTGGCCTGGATGATTAGGCATTCAGCGGACCGAGCCCAGCTATAGATAGTAGCACCTGGACGTTGAGTGAGAAAGTATTACGCAAGCAGGCGGCAAGGAAACAAAAGACCGGGGAGAAGAGAGTCGAAGACGGGGAGGAGAGGTCACGAGGTCGACTTAACCCTACCACGCCCACCCCTTGCTTTACACTCACGTAGCTCATTCAACATCGCGAGAGTCCATAATCAAGGGAGCTGTCGCTATATGCAAGTTCGGAATGATCCGGAAATTGATGGACTGCTCCACCATACATTCCGGTTTCTTTCTTTTCAGAGTTCTGGACAACCGGCAGCCGGACGTCGACAGCATTAGATATCTGTGGACATTGACTTTGAAGAGTTACCTTTCATGAGAATTAATTTCCGACTCCTTCCGATCTTAGACTTTTGTTGGCTGAACAAAAATACTTCCGATAGCCCAGTTGCATGGCAGGTGAGCTTACCTAAAGTCCGTAAACACCTTGAATGTGAATGCCATATGTTGAGGCATGGCGCCGGTCTCATCGCAATGTTGCCCGTCGTGAAATATGAATCCACCGATTAGATAGTTGGCATGTCCAAAACTTGAACGAAGGTAACAGGAGTCCCTAGAATCCGCTCGGCTTGTTTATCCAGTTTCATTCCATAAACAACCCCTCAAACCATCGATGTTCGAACTGAAAGAAATTGCTTCTGCAGATATTGATTGACTATATAAATAACGACAGCAGCGTATCTTTAATTTAATTTACCTTATTTCTGAGATGCTTGAACTTGAGTTTATAGGTAAATACATTTTTTCTTTCATAGGCCGCATGAAGAAAAAGCATCGTGAATATACAAGCGCTATAAACATGGAAGACTATAAGAAACACCACGTTATGGATTCTCACAAGTGGTACAGTATTCGAACACGAGCCTATACAACCTTTGAAGATAATACAATCAACAACAGTATAGAAACGCCTTACTTAGGTATCATAGGGCAGTAAATCTCAAATGTTGACCGTTTCCGCTGGCTGGAAATCTGGCTCAAGCGAGCTCGTGGCGAGGCCGATGGTTTCCCGGTAACTCATGCTGAGATGGATCAGCGTACAGCTCTGACGACGTGTATTGAGCGTCCCCAGACGGTAGTGAACTCTTTTGTCCAAGTGGTTGAGAGATCGATGAAGTTCTGCCCTCTGCCATTGCGTGGCGACGGCGCCAGCGAAGGAAAAGCCATACCATCCCAACGATCACCAGGGCACCGAAGAACCCGCCGACCACGCCACCAGCAATCGCTCCTTTATCTGTTGACAAACCCGAGAATTCTGCAGTTTGCGTAGAAGAAGGTGATCCGGAAGACGATGAGGGGTCCGACGTTATAGTGGGCGTCGAGAGTTCTGAGGACACTGTGGAGGAACTTGAAGTAGTCGGCTCTTTGGATGGTGTTAGCTGCCGCCAAAGCGCTTCATGGTCACTACGCAAGGAGTTGTAACAGCTGCTTACCTGGCGATCTACCTTCCTTGTTGGCTATCGTCAAGGTTTTGTTACGATGAACATCATCCAGTTCATCATTTGGGGCACACCCCTTCCAGGCCTTGTCCGTGATGAAGCCAGTCTGATCCGGGTCGCAGCAAAAGTAACCGGTATCATCTGACCAAAGAACCAAGGTTGAATTGGCGCATAGCGTCGGTGTCTCTTTGGGCGGACCTTTAATGCCGCAGCCTGAATTGTTATCGCCATCTGTAAAGGACTGCGTTCCTGGTGGACAGCATGCCCACCATTCGTCCCACGTGGTCTTCTCTTTCTCCGATTCAAAACACCCGCCCGCTCGACGGGCCGCCCAGCCATCTCTCGTGTTCGAAGACATCCTGTATAGTGGCGCGGAGATTGGACCGAGGGTCTGGGGATTCATCGAAAGGGTGGCTTCTAGGTAAGCTGTGGGTTAAAAACCAGAGGGCCAGGAGAAAAAGACCCCAAGAACGACGATGGCCGGGGACGCAACCATTCCGGGGAGGGATTGAGTAGTTATTGGGTAAGAATCAAACTCAGGAACTGTCAAGGCTAATATCATTGGCCTTGTCTCACGTTTTAGCCCCGATCGCCTTGAAGGCTTGAAGCCAGCCTTGTCCTCTGCAGGGAGACTCGCTGGGCCAAGGCTTGGCACAGGCAAGGGTGCAAACACAGACATATGAACACAATGAACACACGGTATGATCCTATTATTTGATGAGAGTCAGGCCATCTGTAGAAAACGTTCAGGCTGCATAAGGTAGGAATCTTCCGTCAACCTGCAGAAATTAGCAACATACAAACAACCCGTCCACGAGCTTCCCTCACGCCATTTTAAAGCAAGTCAAGAACCGCGCATCCACGGTTACAGCTACGTATAATAAGATCATAATCGAGAAATCGGGCTTTAATAAGCTTCCATTTCAGCTCATCTTGGAATGTGGGAAGTTTATGTATCCCGTAGATCTCAGCCAGTTTTCGCAGACCTGCAAAGTTTTCTACAGCCTCCTCCGCGAACAGAGAAGAGCTGCCACATTGAAACACTCCGAAATTATTCAGGAGAGCTATACACGGAGTCGCCTATCCTGGGCGGTAACCCCGGAGCTTGCTTGTCTGGGGTCAGACAATTTACCTAGTGAAGGGCCAGCCTCTCACCTCGTCTTAGCCCTACGCGAGGGGCGCGTCGGAGCTCTTCGAAAAGCCGGGGTCGACCCCAATGGCTTTGGGGGGTATTCACGACTGCTAAATGACGCTTCCTGCGCCGGTTCTGACAAGACAGACTGCATTAAGGTTCACTTAGAATTCGGAGCTGATTCGGACCGCAACCGTAGTTATGGCCTTATCGGGGCTACATTTTTGGTTTACATTGGCATTGCGGTAAGGTCCCAAAATCACAAGACTGCTGTATAACTAAACGCCAAGCACCAGATATCAAACGTTCACTACAAACAGCGGTTCTCCAGGGTCGTGACGGTCTTTCGCGGCGCCATGATTTATCTGATTTATAACAAAACGCTGACTCTTCAAGACGGTCTTTATACTGAGAGTGCCGCGCTCACCTTGATGAGTACAGGTCAGTAGGGCGCGAAACCTACTCAGTCCACAAGTACAGTGCAATCAAGAACATGTGGCTAATATTTCCATCGCCAGACATTGACGAGATAATCGAGCATCTAGAGAGTTTTAACGATATCTGGGCACGCACAGTCGAGGTGGCTCTTGGTCTATCATTACTCGGCATACAACTCGGGGCCACATGCGTTGTTCCTTTGATTTTAATGTTAGGTATGCAACATGATGCATTCTTCAGTGTCAAAGACATGACTCCTGATGCGATTTAGTGTGTCTGGGAGGCCAGAAGATAGTGGCAAACACGATCGCAAAGAACCAACAGAACTGGAACCTTCAAATCCAGGACAGGGAAGACTACGTCCTCGGTATTGGGCTCGATCAAAGCCACCAAAATTTCAGGACTGTCAAGTCCAACAGCTTAGAAACTCCAGCAACTTCGTGACCATGAGTTGACTGTTTCTCGCGCCTTCTTCAATGGTATCATGTGGCTGAATGGCATAGGTATATCGAGTCTGAGTCTTTCCCACAAATCTCATAACTAACGGTTGCAGCAACCTTACCTCGATTATGGCCCCCTGTTGTTACGTTCGTTGTCTATGCAATTCAGGCAGATATCAAAAGTGGTGAGCCCCTAACCACTGTAAAAGCATCCACCGCCTTGAGCCTGATCACGCTCGTCACCACGCCCGCTGAAAAGCTGTTTGCTGTCATACCCCAGCTGGCGGCGGCAATGGGATGCTTCCAACGTATCCACAAATATATGATGGCACAATCAACGAAAGACGATCGACTGTATCAGGGAGACTTCCATGTTTCGGCATTGACGGATTCTTCCTATAAGGAGGGCGAAAAAGATATTACGCTCACGGTCGCCCAGGACGTTAGGGAAACTAGCATTGCCGTGGGGTTGAACAACCTGACGGTTTCGCCTTCCCCAAAAGCAACCCCGACCGCTCTTACTGATGTATCCTTTCAAATAGAACGTGGAAGCGTGCTGGCTGTCGCTGGACCTGTCGGCTCTGGCAAAACAACCCTTCTCAAAGCTATTTTTGGTGAAATTGACCCTCAATCGGGAGCAGTCTTCGTGAGATCCAAGAGGATATCTTATTGTAGCCAAGATCCATGGCTTCTCAATACAACTATCAAGAAAAGCATCACCGGCCTAGAGGATCATCAAGTGGATGATAATTGGTATCACGCGACCATCTACTCATGTTGTTTGGAAGAAGACATACGTCGCTGGCCGGAAGGCGACCAGAGTGAAATAGGAAGCAAAGGTCTTACTCTATCCGGAGGGCAGGAACAGAGAGTGGTGAGCCATCATAGCACTATTACCCTAAAGCTGCCAGTTATTCTACTGACATCTGTTCTCAGGCGTTAGCCCGTGCTGTGTATAGTCGCCGAGATATCGCTCTACTTGACGACGTGTTTAGCGCCTTGGACATGCGAACACAGGAGACAGTTACCGCTCGACTTCTCTCGCATAATGGAGTTTTTCGCCAGCTAGGCATCACGGTCATCTTAGCTACTCATAACCGTAAGTATTATGTGCTTTAACTGAGCAATTTCTAACGTCTCTCCTTCATCGTAGCGCGACTGTTTGCGATTGCGGATAATGTGATTTCACTAGGCTCAGATGGTCGCATGCAGCAATTTACAACATCCAAGGACGCAATTCAAAGTGCAACGCAGCTATTCGGCATCGGAGATGTGAGCCACGAGCAACACGCCGATCCTTCGCACGACCAAACACTGAAAACATCTACTGCGACAGCGCACGAACCTATCCATGATATTGAGGATCTAGACCGAACCAGACAGATCGGTGACTTTTCTATCTACCTTTATTATGCCCGAGCAGTTGGCCCTTTGCTTTGTGTCCTGTTCCTTGTCGCTCACGCCTTTCTAGCCTTTGCCGAGAGTTTCCCGCGAGTCTGGCTGAGCTGGTGGGCTCAGGCAAACAGCAGTCAGCTCCCACTATACCTATCCGTCTACGTCGCTTTCGCACTGGCTGCCTCGCTGCTCATTATGATATGCATCTGGGTCGTCTTCCTAGAACTGATGCCGAGATCCGCCATTCGCCTGCATTAGTTCCTACTGGATGCCGTAATCCGTGCACCTTTGTCGTTTTTCGCCTCCACCGATACTGGCATTATCCTCAACCGCTTCAGTCAATATATGACCCTGGTAGACCTCGCTCTTCCGATTGCCTTGATGTCTTTGGGTCAGTCTTTCTTCGGATGCGTTGCAACCATTGGTTTAATCGTCACCGGCTCCGCATACATGGCCATCACGATTCTACTAGCCCTTGTTGTTATCTACGTGCTGCAAAAGATCTACTTGAAGACCAGTCGCCAGTTGCGGTACCTTGACCTGGAGGCTAAAAGCCCCTTGCATTCTCAATTTGTCGAGACTCTTGACGGACTGCCCACTATCCGGGCATTTGGTTGGCAGTCGGTCTCAACCGATATGCTCGTGAAACATTTAGATGCGTCACAAAAGCCATACTACATGCTTATCTGCGCTCAGAGATGGCTGAATCTGGTTTTGGATCTCGTGGTCATGGCGCTGGCAGTTCTTGTGGTGGCACTGGCGGTCTTATTGCGTGATAAAACGAACGCTGGCCTGCTGGGCGTTGCCTTGAACAATATCTTAGGGTTTAATCAGTTACTGTCTTCCTTTATCTCTTCTTGGACGCAGCTCGAGACTTCTCTTGGGGCCATCGCTCGGGTCAAGTCTTTGTTGAGAATACCCCGTTTGAATATCGCGCAGGTGAAGGCCGGCGTCTGCCTGAGACTTGGCCTGAAAAGGGTAGTATTGGTATCCAGGATGTTTGCGCCGACTATGAAGATGGGAGTACCGCGCTACGTGATGTTTCGATGACCATTGCTCCAGGTGAGAAGGTTGGTATTTGCGGTCGGACTGGAAGGTGAGACTACGCCGGTTTACATTTCCATCCGATTCTCCTCTTTTTGTCAGTCAACATCGCACGCACCATCATTACTCACGAACCACTCATTTATCCAGTGGAAAAAGCTCTCTCATCCTCGCCCTTCTCCGTCTCGTCAACCCGAGCCACGGCAAAATCCTCATCGACGGGCTCGACACAAGTATCATCTCCCCAGAAACAATCCGGGAGCGCTTCATTGCTGTCCCCCAAGACCATTTCACCCTTTCAGGCTCCATCCGATATAACGTGGACCTGACTGGCACCGCCAGCGACGAAGAAATTACCTCCGTACTTCAGCAGGTCGGCATCTGGGAGGCTATTGGAACCCGCAGCGGTCTGAATACCATCCTCAATGATCAACCTCTATCACAGGGCAAGCAACAACTACTATGTCTGGCTCGAGCGCTACTCAAACAGCGAGCTAGCAGGAGTGGATGCCAGGTGGTTGTCTTAGACGAGGCGACGAGTAGCGTCGATGGGGAGACGAATCGTCGGATTCAGCGAGTTCTAAAAGACGTGTTTTCGGAGTGTACTGCTGTGAGTGTTGCTCATAGGGTAAGATATTGGTTTCTGGAATTTGGTGTACTACGTGAATTCGGTTGCTAACGTGCTTCATTGCGGGGATTGTAGCTAGATACGATCATTGATTTTGATCGCATTGCGGTCTTGGAGGCCGGACGGTTGGTTGAGTTTGATACGCGAGTAGGCTTCTGGAGAAGGACAGCCTGTTTCGTCGCATGTATGGGAAGTCAGGAGCATCTACTCCGTAGGTCAGGTAAACGTCCTTATCTGATGCTTATGGATTCTTTCGCAATCCCAATAGTTGTTTCTGTTCCTGGATCCACTGTATTTGGAACATGACTAAAGTACTGAGCATGGCAATACTATGCGTCAACTTTTTCTACCTCCCCCTGCCATCTTCATGATTTGCCTTCTGCAGCCCCAAACATTTACTTCAATGATCGTATGTTGCTTGCATAGAGATCTAAGATCACACTCTGAAGATACATTTCCCGCGCAATGATCGTGCATGAAAATTTGTCCGCAGACTAGCTCCATACTGTCTTCTCCTGAATACCTATAGGCATAAAAAAGTGTTGCGAATATGCTGAAAGTTTGAAACAGTCGAAGCCCAGCCCGAGTATGGCATGATTGAGCGCGATTATCTTCTTCCCCGGCGGCTTGGCATTTTCCGCCGGCACGTGCGGAGACATAGCCGGATGACTCAGCCGATCGGCAGCCAGGCCGGAAAAGGAAAGGGCCAATGAGGGTCCAGCGAATGCCGCTGAGGCGGAAGGTGCAGCTGATCACGGGACTGGGGCGGTTTTCACCCCGCCAGTAACTGTAATAGGCGGTCTGGGTAGCGGTCTGACATTATTGGCACTGTGACTGGGGGGTTGGGAGATTCTGCCGGGGACGGTAGTTGCGGCTGTTGAGCACCTCAGGCAGCAGGGCCCTCTCTCCGCCAATTCCGGGGAAGCCTACACCGAACAGAGATCTTACCCGTGCGGGTAAAATCTACTCCGGGTGCTTCCCCCGCGCCTTCCACGCCGGGCCTCATCAAACGCGAGGGAGGCGGACGTCGGCTCTTCCAGGGTCGAACGTGACCGACGCGACCATGAATCTTTCCCCAGTCAACCCTCTCTGGCTGTCGGCATGTACCAGCGGTTCCCCTAACCTTAGGCGCTGCTGCCATTTCCCCCACATCCACGGGTAGCCGATTTTATTTGCCGTCACGGTCACTGGCCCTTGCATTTCCCTGGGGATATGGGCTTGCCACAAATCCCCCGTCTTGTTTGCATATAAAGTCCTTCGAGGTCCCCTTTCTTGGATAACTTTTGCTTTTCCATCCCATCTCAATTCTCCCCTCCGGACTTGCTATTTTCGAAACAGACTCTGTCAGGGCAGTCTTATACAACCCACCACACACAATGTCCACCACTCGCGAGTTCGACCCCAACTTCACTCCCTATGTGATCAATTCCATGGGCCCCAAGACCCCCGAGCGCACCCGCGTGCTCCTGGGCTCCTTGATCAAGCACATCCACGAGTTCGCTCGCGAGGTTGAGCTGACGCCCGCCGAGTGGATGCTCGGCGTTGAATTCATCAACTCCATCGGAAAGATCAGCACTCCCATTCGCAATGAGTGCCACCGAATCTGCGACGTCATCGGTCTGGAGTCGTAAGTTTAATCTTGAATCTTAATTTCTCCGTCACCCCCCACTGACCATCGAATCTAGTCTGGTCGACGAAATCGCCAACAAGATCGTCACTGAAGATGGCGTCTCCCCCACCTCCAACGTCATCCTCGGCCCCTTCTGGTCTCCCAACGCCCCCTTCCGCGCCCTCGGCGACTCCATCATCCAAGACCCCAAGCCCAATGGCCAAGTCACCTACATGCACGGTGTGCTGAAGGACATGGAGACCGGTGCGCCCATCGAAGGCGCCGTCCTCGACATCTGGCAGGCCTCGGCCAACGGCCAGTACGACTTCCAGGACCCTACGCAGACCGAGAACAACCTGCGCGGCAAGTTCCGCTCCAACGAGAAGGGCGAGTTCTGGTGGTACTGCTACCACCCCACCCCCTACTCGCTGCCCACCGACGGGCCCGCCGGCGTGCTCCTGAACCTGATGGACCGTTCGCCCATGCGCCCCGCCCACATCCATCTGATGATCACCCACCCCAACTACGCCACCGTCATCAACCAGATCTACCCCAGCGACGACCCGCACCTTGACATCGACTCGGTGTTTGCCGTCAAGGACGATCTCGTTGTGGACTTCAAGCCCAAGAAGGACGACCCCAAGGCTTCGTTGGACCTCGAGTACAACGTCAACATGGCGCTCAAGAAGCACCACCCCAACCCCAACTCGGCGCCTCCCGTCTCTTCGTTCGAGCGATTCAACAAGGCTGGTAGCCAGAAGCTATAGATATGATGATAGACGGTGGTTTTTGATGCATTTTTTTTGTTTCTGTACAGGTATATAGCATTGTCTCCGAATTTAAGCGATTTTTGGTTTTCTTCTACTTTGATTGCCATGTTCCATTTGCGTAGATCTCGGATTAAGGATAGTCGGGGCTTCCAGGGTTAGATGCGATGAACCACGTGATACCAGACACTGCAGTGCAGTGACATCCGCATGACCCGCCAGCACAGATCCAACGCAGGAAGAAACTCCCTTGCTCTGATGAAACGCATCCTTCCTTTCATCTGAGTCTCAGACAATCTCGGAAATCTCCGGCTAAGGAACAGAGAATGCTATAACAGCGAAGCTCACTCACCAAGTCATTATCGACCTCTATTTACTACCACCCCTTACAACATTTACTCAAGGGCAGCAAGGCAGCTGGACACCGCCCAAGCCATGGTAGAGAGGCTGCCTGGTTTGGATAGCACCACGCTCGTCCCAGCGATGCTCGAATACAACCGATTGACCCTGCAAAGAACCTCCAGGATGGCGCGCTCACGGAGTCATCCGTTATATTGGATGAATAAGCCCATCAACAACACAGCCTCATTGTTGCCAGGCTCAGTATCTGAGGGTGAGTGGTCCAAGTATATAAAGACGACAAAGCCCTATCAAACATAAAGGTGCCAGTCATCGTTCGATGAAGCAATTGGTGAATCTCATTGACGGAGTCTTGGATCATTGTCTCATCCGGAATATCCATCCCCCGTCGGAATGAGCTATCAGGATATCAATAGTTTCCCAGTGGAGCTGATTGTAATCTGTGCGCATTTCACGGACGCGGTGGCCATTGTCCGGCTATCACAAACATGCAAGGGCTTCTATTGCCCTCTGAAGGAACAGAGGAGGCTTGCGATCAAAGCATATGCCAAGGAACCATGCCCCGTCGTCAAATTCGAGCGTGAAAGTCCAGAAAGACGTCGTGTTCCAACTCCCCGCAGTATGCCGAGACATTCCACCAATCTATGGTTAGCCGTGCGCGAAAATGACGTCGGTGCTCTGAGGGTGTACCTGAAGGCCGGTGCAAATCCGAACGATCACAACGAACCGAATCCGCTGGTCGGAGCTGTGCGGACTGAACGCATAGAAAGAGCGGTAGTGCTAATCGAGTATGGGGCCGACCCATCCCCGTGTCCCTCTAAACCAAGAAAAACACGCAGGAAGGCGGGCCTGATACATACGCCACTTTGGCACGCTATCTACAAGAAGGGGTATAAACAATGGACCCCAAATAACAAGCCCGATGCGATGTGCATTCCCTAGGAGTATATGGTCTTCCCGTTGATGCAGGCTGGTGCGAAAATCGTCAATACAAAGGAATTCGAGGAGCTGATCGTAAGAGATGATTGTCTCAGGGCGGTTCTATTCGCCGTCGAGCATGGAAGCGATCTGAGCAGTCTCGAAGACAAAGAGGGCGTATTTGTCCAGACGCATCTGCTCGCGATCGTACAAACAGCGACATACTGGAGGGACAAACACAGACTGCCGGAGTATCTGCGCTTGATCAAGTGGTTCGTGCTTCAGTACCCGGAGCTGCTGCATGTTGCGTCCGGGCACAACGTCACGGCTTTGGGTCTGGATATTATGCGCGCCAAGCGGCCTGAGATCTCGAGGCTGTTGTTGAAGCACGGCGCTCCGATCGGCTTTGTCAGTTCATATCCTGGTTTTTTTGGGGATGGACGAGTTAGAATGGCACGGACTCGCTGTCCACAAATTGTGCCTTTTATTGGGAGGCGGCTCGAACTGGATCGTCAGATGCAGACTGAGAAGATCGATGGATTACTTCCGCATGATCTGGTGCCTTGATATTGGACCCGTTTCATCGATGTTTACGGGTTGAGACCTTTTTAAATTTTTTATTTTATTTTATACCATGCAGCTATCTATTTATAAATCAAGACCTGTCTTCCTCTCGTTTTGGTCATTTTTTAGAGGAGTGTTCCAAAGACGTACCCTTATACCAATTGAATGCACACTAGGCTTGATGATATCATGACTTTGCCTAGCTCTGTCACGAATACATTAGAGACATATCCTCGTTGACCAAATAAATGCACATTATACTTGAACATGAAACTTATATACCAGACCTCCTAAACCAATGAGCCCTGTAAATCTCACAATGATGGAATCGACCAATCAGTCAGAATAGGATAACCGAAGGTGCTGTGATATGAAAAGAAGTCATTTGCCATGATAGGTTTAAGTATCTATGAAGCTCAATGAATGAGTGCTGATAACATCAAGATCCTTATCTATACCATAGAACCTTCATATGCTCCTTATATTTCATATTCCATATTGCTCGTGCTGATCCTTGGAATAATCGATCCCTCTAAAAGGCTAGGCCATTGATTGTCTATGGTGGTCATTGAATTCGCTAATCTACCTACATCGCTAGCAAGCATTTTTTTCATCGCTGGCCACTGGCCAGGAACAAGAGATGGGTGTTCTGGCTCGACGAGAGGTGAGGTATATAAGTAAGTATCAATAGACTGCCATCTCCGTCAGAATCTTGGTCAGTTGTCTTCTCGCATCATTCTCGGCAGTTATGTTCTTGTCGCGAAAGTATTGGACCGTGATCTTCGTGATGGAGCGATATAATCCGTAACTGCATTATATGGATTAGCCTCGTTCGTAATCTCATCAATTCAATCAATGGGTTCATTGCTGGGATCTCGCACAGTAAATGCCGTATCGACTCCGGTTTGCTTTTCGTCGGCCTCGTTCCAAAGCCATCGAGTACAGACGATGACGGATTGTCGAAGATCTCCGCCATGTAGACATCGCCCCACAGCGCGCTGCTGAGGTCCACGACTCCAACTAAGCGTTTCGATTCCGGATCTAAAAGGACTTGAGACGGTCGACCTAAGTCCACCACGACGAGGCGCGCCTGTCGCACTTCCTCAAGCGCAGGGGAGAGTCGGTACAGCTGGTGCCGGATCTCGGCGTAAGGGAGGTTCACGAAGAAGTCTTCCGAGTCGCGTAAGATGCCCTCGAATAGGGTCAAGAAGGCCTCTCGCCACGACCGTTTCCCGGATCCCGAGGCCACTTGCTCCAGGGATCCAAATGAAGGAGAGACGTGCTGCCAGATCTCGTGGGCTAGTGATCCCAATGCATAGTCTACGTGCTTTTGCGTTTGCTCGCTGATCTGGCCCCCAAGTTCCTGCGCCGTCGTCCCGGTGAGAAAGGGCCGCAGCATGAAGGACGAGCCGAAGAGGTCGCCTTGACGGTCGTAGTGGAGAAGTGACGGGACAAAAGGGGCGGTGCTCCGCTTTAGAATGGACATGACCCGGGCTTCGGTGTCAAGAAGACGCTTCTCCTGCCGGAGGAGGGGCGTCATCGCTCGAGGCGTGCTTTTTAGGAGTAGTTGCTCTTTGTTGGATAGGATTAAGAGACACATTGAATGGAGATGCCCCTCGAGCGGGTAGATCTCCCTCACGTATACATTCTGCGAGAAGAGTCGCCCGATCACGGTGTCTAGGCTGGTGGTGTCTGTACATTCAACATTGGGACCATCGATGAGGAATGGAGACATGACGGAAGGGAAGGGGGTGCTGACTAGGAAGAGGTTTCAAGCACCGGATGCACGGGAAGAGAAAAACCAAGAGGAAGAGAGAGGAGAGAGGGTATTAGAGCAGAAACAAGAGCCTCCCGGTCGACATGTCTTTGACTAAAATCCACGGACAACCACCGGGGAGTTTTCTCAAGACGAGACACGACGCAGGAAAAAAGGATTGGGCAGGGCATGTTGGCGTGCGTTGGCAACGGGAAGTTACATTCGAACGCAAGCGAGATCGAGCGCCACTGTACCGGAAGTATGGCCCTATCCAATAACTTTAAGCGAGCCTCAAAGATGGGAAGGCGGGCAATGACATTGTGAGCGACGGAGCCCGCGACGGGGTCTTATAGATAGCGGCCGCAGACTCGCCTAAGGCTCCCGCTTGAAGAAAGGCGCCCCTGCAGTGCCTGAGGCCCCCGCCCAATCAGCGCGCGGCCTTACCGAAGACGATTGAAAGAGTCAACAACGTTGCATCAGCGACGAAGCTTCTCACGTCATCTTTCCACGGGTTTTACGAAGTGTTCTACCTACTTCACTCCGAGAGGGACGTCCTCTGCTGACCGACCATCCCTCGATGCTTTATCTTTGCTTTTTCTACCTGACCCGGTTTGCCCTAATCGCGTCTAGCGCCAGTCAAATTCCGGGGCCCCGTCCTCTCGGCCTGATTTCTAGAAGCCGATCCGTCTAGATATACTGGCCGTCCTCCGGCCATTGGAGGATGGATGGGATCTATGCAGTCTATTTTTCCAGCCGTTCCAGAACAGCAAAGGCAAAAAGACGAAAGATAAATAAGAAAAATAAATTATCGTGACATGTCATCAGATCAATATTCTGCAATACCAAATTGTATTTTACTCCTTCGCCTCGGGCGCTTCGGTTTTCGCTTCGGTTTTCGCCGACGGCTTGTAGAGCTCGGCGAGATTATATTTCTTGAGTTTATCATAGTCCGGCCCCATGACGCTCATTCCGATCAGGTTCTGTTTAGATGCCATGGTTAGCCGCGGTGTATCTCCAGTCAACATTTCTCGGGGGCATCGTACCTGCACCACTTCAACCAGAATGAGGAGGTCGTAGTTCTTGAGGTCAACAGTATGGTCCGGTCCGACCACTTGAGCAATGGTTTTGATGAGAACATCCCTGTTGAATTTCGAGTTGCCCCTCACCACGGGTCGAATCGCAAACTGCACACCCACGCGATTAATCTGGGTATCCAAGACCAACAGACTGGACAGGCGGCATACCTTTTTGGGAGGGCCGCCGGAGTGAAAGTGGGGTTTCAGGATTTCCGCGGCAAATTCTTCGAGGTCAACGCTGAGCGTCTTTCGTATCGACCGCATCGGCGACAACCGTTGGATATATCGACTGCGCTTCTGCTCCGGGTGGGTATGCGCATCCACGCAGAGCTGATGTACCAACTTCTCCGGATCAATAGACTTGTCGAATTTCACAAAGAACACTGGGGCCAATTAATTCCGAGTCCAAGGCTTGCCGGGCGGGAGAGACAGAGACGTCGACGAACCGCAAGGGAATTCCATCCGGAAGGTGCGAAAATCGCGGGGCTTGGACGAGCCAGGTTTTAACCCCTCGACTTCTCGTCGGATTTGCGCTTCGATATCTTCATCTTCGTCGGAACCGGAGTCGGCATCCTTCTCGCCATCGTCGGACTGTTCGATACTCTGATCGACCGGACGCGTCAGAGAGATGCATGATAATCCCGAAACGGTCGGAACTAACCTGGGTGAACAGATCCACGGCCTCGGGGATACATTTCCCTTCTTTACCCTTGTCACACGTTACGAACACGCCACAGTCACCGCTCTCGATAATCGCGCCCTTGCCTTTCTGCCAATTGCCGCCTCCCTGTGCCACGGGTTAGACCACCGACGGAGTGAGGGTGATCCCACCGTTGCGGATGGGATCCGGGCCGTAAAGACCGGAGACCGGAAATCGGAGAGTGGTTAGAACGAACCTTTCTTCGTTTGGAAGATTGATTGGACGAGGAATCGGGCATGGCTCTTTTTCCTGAATCCGCCATTCAGAAAGCGGGAACAATTCCTCGGCGAAAGTGGCTGTGTCGTGAGTTTGATAGTATCGACAATAATCTCCCCTCCTCTGCGGTGGAAAGAGAAATCTCCGGCATTAATTTCTTGGGCGGTGAGAGGCGGTGAGACGGGAGGGGGTCGATAGCCGACTGCCCGATGGGGCTTAGCGGATGCGCATCGTCCCACCGGGTGGGCTGACAGTCACCTGACAAGCGCGACCGGCGTGGCCTGCGATGCCTGGCCTTTGAGGCATCCCGGGTTGCCGACTCGGACGGGCGTTTGGCGGGACGTTCTAGAACCGCCGCCGTCTGCCCATTGACCCCTTCCCACGTCCCAACTGATCTGCTTGCAGCCCGTACCACCGTGAACCCAATGGCGTTATCTTCCTTTGTGGCACTGTACAGCCGGGCAAGTTGGCCTTCAATTCACTCGCCAGACATTGCCTCTCAAACAGGGTGGGTTGTTGCTCCACGCCATTCATCCGGTTGATAACATGACATCACTGTTTGTTCATGACGTATGACACGGTCCTCTGCTGCTTTTCCCTCTTTTTTCCGGTCCTCCCGATCCATGTCTAGCACGTACTACATATAGCTTGAGGATCCCGGGACTTTTATCGTATTGCGAAACAATTACCCCTCCCTTAATCGACATCTCACCTCGCTGTCCTTAGTCCTGTCCACTCACATCGAGAACCGTTGCATTCCAGATGGCTACCGATATCGCGACCAGAGAGCTTCGCGAGCCCGTCAGTGTTGCCGAGTACCTCTTCCAGCGACTTCATCAAATTGGCATCCGTGCGGTGCATGGCGTTCCTGGTGAGTGATCCCGACCGTCCCTCTGGAAGAGAGCATCCATAGTTCTACATAACTAACCGTCATTGGATTCTAGGCGACTACAACCTCGCTGCGTTGGACTATCTACCAAAATGTGGTCTTCACTGGGTGGGAAACTGCAATGAACTGAATGCTGGTACGTTCGAAATGCCAATGAATTAGTCGCGAGGAAGCAACAGAGTTGTCTAACTTCGGCGTCTCACCGTAGGATACGCGGCGGACGGATATGCTCGAGTCAATGGAATCAGTGCCTTGATCACCACCTTCGGGGTGGGCGAGCTGTCGGCACTGAATGCTCTCGCCGGTGCCTACTCTGAATTCGTGCCGATCATCCACATTGTCGGTCAACCACACACCAAATCGCAGAAAGATGGATCCTTGTTGCACCACACGCTGGGCAATGGTGACTTCAATGTCTTCACGCGAATGAGCTCCGGCATTTCCTGCGCCACCGGTAACTTGATCGAAACTCACGAAGTGGCAACCCTGATCGACAACGCTATCCGTGAATGCTGGGTTCGCAGTCGTCCGGTTTACATCACTCTTCCCACCGACATGATCACGCAACAAATCGAGGGTCAACGGCTGAAGACCCCTATTGACCTTTCGCTGCCTCCGAATGACCCAGAGAAGGAGGACTACGTGGTGGATGTGGTCTTGAAGTATTTGCATGCGGCCGAGAGACCGGTGATTCTCGTCGATGCCTGTGCCATTCGCCATCGTGCGCTTGACGAAGTTCATGACCTGGTGAAAGCCTCCGGTCTGCCTACCTTTGTGGCCCCGATGGGCAAGGGGGCCGTGGATGAGACGCTCAAAAACTTTGGGGGTGTCTATGCCGGAACGGGATCGAACCCTGGTGTTCGTGAGCAAGTCGAGTCCTCGGATCTCATCTTGAGCATCGGGGCCATCAAGTCCGATTTCAACACCTCGGGATTCTCGTACCGCATTGGACAGCTCAATACCATCGACTTCCATAGTACGTTCGTGCGTGTTCGTTACTCCGAATATCCCGACATCAACATGAAGGGCGTTTTGCGGAAGGTGGTCCAGAAGATGCGCTCACTCAATGTTACACCGGTCTCGCATGTCTCGAATATCTTACCCGACGAGGAGAAGAACTCGACCAACCAAGCGATTACCCACGCTTGGCTCTGGCCCGTCTTCGGACAATGGTTGAAAGAGAAAGACATCGTTATCACTGAAACCGGAACCGCCAATTTCGGCATTTGGGACACCCGATTCCCTGCCGGCGTCACCGCCATCAGTCAAGTCCTTTGGGGCAGCATTGGGTACTCGGTTGGTGCCTGCCAGGGAGCTGCGTTGGCTGCAAAGGAGCAGAACCGGCGTACCGTGTTGTTCGTTGGAGACGGAAGTCTGCAACTCACCGTGCAAGAGATCAGCACCATGATCAGAAACAAGCTCAACCCCATCATGTAAGTCGACAGCCCTTGCAATTGTCCTCGCAGCAGGTTTCGCTAATATAGGTGCAGCTTTGTTATTTGCAACGAAGGCTACACAATTGAGCGGTACATCCATGGGTGGGACGAGACCTACAACGACATTCAGACATGGGATATCAAAGGCCTTCCCACCGTCTTCGGAGCCAAGGACCAGTACAAGGGATACAAAGTCCAGACCCGGGACGAGCTCACTCAGCTTTTCGCTAACCGGGAGTTCTCTTCCGCGCCTTGTCTCCAGGTAAGATGAGATTATCATTAGCTCTCATGATTTGCTGTTGCTAACTAGCGCATTAGTTGGTGGAAGTCCACATGCCTCGTGACGATGCTCCGGCGGGCTTGAAAATCACCGCTTCGGCAGCGGCGGAGAGAAATAAATAATGGTGGACACTCTCAGACATCTTCCTTTCTTCATATTTCCCGTCACATTCCATCCCGCTTTTCTCTATTTCTTCTTTCTGTGATTCTCTTGTCTGCGACTCTTCGTGCATATTTCCTTTATCTAATGATCGATCGGAAGGGGTGGAAGATACACGTTATGATGAATGACGGGTAGTATGACATTATGTTTAATCAAAACGACTACTTTTTATGATGAATCCAGTCACGAAATAAATTGTCCTGAATAAAGATGGAGAGGCTTGCAAGCGAGTGCATTCACCGTGGGAACCGGAAATTGGAAGCTAGAGCCAAAATCATAACACTGTAGGAGGGTACTTTTGTAGGGCTGAACCAGCGAGCCCGTTGGCGGTCCTTGGGTAAGGGGAAGTTAACGGGGTGGAGACCGGCGTGGCCCTGAATTTTAGTATGGAGAATACGGTGTTAGATGCTAAATGAAGGTTGTTTCACTCATAGTTTTGGAGGATTTTTCTTCTGGATTTCTTGAATGTTTCACAGTGTCAAAACCATCAAGGTATACGATGTAAGCACCATCAATTGAGCTGCACACAGACCTGCTTGGTTGAAAGGGGCGCAAGAAAAAAAGAAAAGAAAAAAAAAGATCGGGGTTCACGTGATCGGGAGGCGATCAAGGCGCTAAGGCGTCGAGCGCCTGGAAGCTCGTGAAACCCTTTGATTGCTTTGCCCCGATTTTCGATCCTTTCCTCTCCTGAGTCTTGACTCTTGACAGCAGACCCAGTCCGTCCCCAGTCTCTTTCTGCTCCTTCGTCGTCACCGCGGAATTCTCCCAATTTATCTGTGGCCGCCAAGATTCGGACAGCTGCCGATAGCTGTCGACACGAACCTGCTATCTACCTTATCGCGACCATTTTACTACTAAGTCGGTGTTGTTGTTAATATTCGAAGGGGGATCGTTATTTATCGACGACTCGGTCATGGTATGTCTTATTTCCCCGTCGGGCTTTCGGCGGGATTTCCTCGCCCCTGTCCAGTGGCTAGCTTAGTTACTAGTTATCGCTCACTCACTGATGCCGGCTCAGCCTTCCCAAGGTCAATTCATCTCTCCGTGAAAGGTATCCTTTTATTCCTCTTCACCCCACGAACTATCGATACATCGCTCCATCGGCGTTTCCCTGTCCCCTTCTACTTCCTTTCCGTCACAATACCCCCGATCATCTTCCTCGCAAAAATTCGATTTCGAAACCAACGGCAACCCGCTTGATCTGTGCCCCCCCTTTTACTCGACACCGTAATCGACATTGGTTGAATAGTCTCGCCTGGGGTACGGATTTATTTTTTCTTGAAAAAGAAAGTCGGAATCGGAAACGTACAACTATATGACGCTATGTATAACTAAGACTCAAGTTTTGCACCCCACTCGCTGCCCAATCCAGTGCATCGATTACCTGTGGCACGACAGCGGGGATATTGCGAACCATCATATCTGGAGAGAGCGTAGATATCGGCTATGACACTGCTTGCGCCATAACTTCGAGGATTCATCTATTTGTACAGTCACACATCCAGAAGGGATCGGCAAGAAAAAAAGACGTGCGGGGGTTTAAAAACTGTATGCTTGTCTTTGGGGGGGCTATCTGACGTGTCTCATTTTTGGTTGTTATCACGACCAAACCCGCCATCATGGACGGTCAACGACCCCAGCAATATATGCCTGTTCCTCCACCGTCAACCCAACCGCCTCAATCGCACATGGTGCTGCCGCCTCCGCCGCCACGATACCCTCCCACACAACCCCAGGGTGGTATGCCCCCGCCGCCTCCTGGACCACCTCCAGGACAAAGTTATGGCCCTCCGAAGATCGCCAATCCTCAGATGCAACATCAAAACAATCTACAATGGGCGCCTAACTGGGCAACGCGGCAGGCACTCTCCCAGGGGATCCTTCCTCCCCCTCCCCCTCCCCCTCCTATGGCGCCGACAAACCAGCAGCCCTACGGCCGACCGCCTCTGTCTGTTGGGGGTGAAGGTCGGACTTCTGCAACGTACGTCCCGCAGGGAGGGACGTTTGGCCCGGGAGTCGGAATACCTGCATTCGACTTGCATTCCCTTCCTGCATATGAGAATCAAGGGACCATGACGGGTAGCGATCGACAGCAACTTCCAATAAATCAACCTTACGAGTATCCTAACCCGGATAATGCATATAAGCGAGACGGGACCATTCCGATTACGCCGTCGGCGCGCACTATTCCCCCTTCTTTAACTGCAAGTGATCTCTCACATGAACAGTTTTCCACTACGACAGCGCAGAACCCGCAAGCTCAAAACGGCCAGAACCAAGGCCAAATGACAGAACTCACAAAATCTCCCAGTCATCGTTACAACAATAACAACACATTGCTCGGTGGTATGTCACCCAGCGAAGCCGCCGTCCAGTGGCCACTTGACAGGGTTCTCCTGTGGCTTGCGATGAATGGATTCTCCGGGGACTGGCAGGAAACTTTCAAGGCCCTCGAAATCCAGGGCGCCGACTTCCTTGAGCTGGGCCATGGGTTCAACGGTCGTCCGAATTGGGGTAAAATGCACAATGTGGTGTACCCGCAGCTCGCCAGAGAGTGCGAGAATAGCGGAACCGGGTGGGATCTGACGCGAGAGCGAGAGGAAGGGAAACGTATGCGCAAGTTGATTCGTCAAATTCAGGATGATCCGAACTATGACGCGGGCGTACCTATTCCGAAGCAGCGTGAATCTCAGACCCTCGCAGGGGGTGTTCTCGACTCGGCCAACGAATCCTCTCCCAAATATCCCAATGACCCTGTGTCTGCAGGTCCGCACTCAGGCCCCATGCCAGGTAGCCCTAACCTCAAATCCCTGCAGCCCGCTTATAACCAGAAAAGCAACGTGCAAACGCGCTCTTTCACGGCCCCGATGCCTATTAGCCATGATCATACATCTTCGGAGCTCAGCCAGCCCGACGGGACGATCTGGGGCCGATCAGACATTTCGCGAGCTGCGCTGGCCAGTGTAAACGGCGATCATCGAAGACAGAGTCCCTCAGTTTCCAGCGAAGCCGGCATTTTTCCTCCTGGGCGCCCTTACGAAGGCAGTCCTAAAAGCGGCAGTCCAGCCATGCAGCACGCCACACTCGCACACCCGGGCTTTTCATCCACCAGCGACTTCAGAGAACATGCTCGAGTCAACAGCTCCGATTCAACTACAGGGCGTCGCTACTATGAAACCCTCAGGCAGGATAATGCCCGCCCTTCTCCGCAGGAGTCCTACAACCGACCGGCAGAAAACTCCTCTTACCCTAAAGACCATAGCAATCGACTTTTCCACTTCTTCAAGAAGAAGAACAAGAGTGGCGACTCAACCCACCCGTCTCCCGAGGAGCAATTCCTAGAGTCCCCCACGAGTCCGGAAGCGCAGCGTCATAATGCATCTCAACTTCCCTACGATCGACCCAATTTCAGCAGTAGCGACATGTCCTTGGACCAACGCCCACTATCCGCGTCCTTCTCCGATCACGAACGGTTAGCCGCCCAGCGGGGGAAGCCCGCCTCTAAAGGAAAGAAGTGGGCTTTTGGAACGCTCGATGGGTGGAACTATCGTCTGATAGACATCACTGACCTGGACTCTGTGGAGCAATTGCGTGCTACGATCTGCCAAAACCTCGGGATATCGGATTGGGCCGGTTCCCAAATATTTATGACTGAGCCCGGCCAAACAGACCATGATGAACCTTTGAACGATACCAACTTGACATTGTGTCGGCGGACGAGGTCGGACGCCGTTGGCAGCTTGAAACTATACGTCCGTGGACCTCACATGCCCTCTGGTTCTACCAACTCCCCACACTACACCGGTCTTGGGGTTTCATTCCCGGACAAGACCGCCTCTTCACCAACAACGGGACAGCACCAATTACAAAGGAAACCATTGGATGATGAAGCTCTCAATCGGATTTCCCCGCACAATCCGGCAAAGCCAACTTCTCCGCAGGTCGCTGCACGCCCGCAGCAGCTAAGGGCCCCCGCGGTCAAACTGCCTGCTCGTGACATAACGCAGCTACCGATGGGAACGTCGCCGGTGGACGGCGGCGCGGAAGCTGGATACCCATTCGATGCCGAAAAGCTGGATCCTATCGCCGAGCAAAAACGTGAGATGGAACGAAGACAGAAGGCCTTGCGATACTCAAAAGTCACGTCCGTGCCGCAGCCGGGGAAGAACGCTTACGGAGAAACTGGTTATCGACGCAAAGATGTCATTGATTTTGACTCGCCACGGATATCGCCCTATGAAGATAAGAAGGCTTCGGAGCCCCTGGTACCGCTCCGCAAGCCACCAACCGCTCCGCCCGAGTCAAATACACTCACCAAGGTAAATTCTTTGCGAAAGACCGACCGTCCCGCAGTTCATGGACTGGGGGCTGCCCTGGCCGGTATGGGCAGAATTACCGGTGCCATCGGAACCCCGTCGCCGTCGGTCTCTCAAAGCCCCGGGTTCAATAGTCCTAATGCCAACATCACTACACCGGGTAAGTTTTTTAACCTCCTCCCTTTACTCTCTCTCTCTCTCTCTCTCTCTCTTCGGGTTCGCTATTTATGTATTCCTAATGACGTAAAGCAGTCTTAGATGAACCAAGAAGTGCCACATCGCGGTTCCCTCCCGGGTCGAACGACCAGAACACCCCAACCACCCACGTCAATCAGTCTCCTGCCAAAACTGCGGCCACTCCAGTCGAAAGAACCAGGCCAAATGCAGAATCACGCAAGTCATACGGTCCTGAGTTTGATTTCGAGGAAACAGAAGTCTCTTTCCAGCGTTCACCGGTACCACAAGACGACTCGGATGATGATTCGGATGATGGCCTTTTCGCGATCCCGTTGGTAAACAGCAAGACTCCCGTGAAGGAGAAAGGACCTATGTTTGGATCTCCCGAGCAGAAGAGGTCCGAGAAACCGTCACTTACGCTGAACACGGGACCGAGGTTGAAGAAGGAACTGTCGGTGCGGTTCAGGTCACCTAGTACCAGCCGCGAAACCTTTGCCGGGTCCAGTGCAGACAGAGGCAACCGGAAGACATCCTTTTCAGACATGGCCGGTTCTCCCGAAGAAAAGAAGCCTCCGCCTCGAAGGGACTCGTTTGTTCGAGGAAACAATTGGGCAAGCCGACCTCCCGTCGAGGGCGTCATTGAATACCTGGACGAGTTCTTCCCCAACATCGATCTCGATGCTCCTTACCTTGACAACCACGGCGCCTCTCCCCCCTCGTCACCGGCGAGTAGAATCCCAGCCGAACACGAGCCAGCTCACAAAGAAAGACACGAAGGACCAACATACACTCCACTCCCGCCGCCACCGCCCCCGAGTACCGACGAGAACACCATCGGTCCCAGCGAGGCAACAATGAAGGCTCACGATGCCGGCATCATCGCTCGGCGTAACGTTAATCGCTCCGGCGGTCTCACTCGAGGAAAGTCTATCCGAGAAGTGGCGCGCGGTGCCAACCAAGCCAGCCGGAATCGCAGCGTTCATGCATCGAGCGGGAACCAAAAGTCAGGCGATATTCTGCGTCGCAAGAGTACGAAAATGTTCGGCGCGAAGATCATGCAGATCAGCCCCAAGCCCGGTAGTCGTCTCAGCCAGCTTGATCCCATCCCGCAGAACAACGTCGGCGCCGGCAATCTTCCCCAGCGGCAACCGACCTTCCGCATCATTCGTGGTCAGCTCATCGGCAAAGGCACTTATGGCCGAGTGTACCTCGGCATGAACGCCGACAATGGTGAGGTCCTGGCGGTCAAGCAGGTGGAAATCAATCCCCGGATCGCGGGTCAAGATAAGGATCGGATCAAGGAGATGGTCGCAGCCATGGACCAGGAGATCGACACGATGCAGCACCTCGAACATCCCAATATCGTGCAGTATCTTGGATGCGAGCGCGGAGAATTCTCCATTTCTATCTACCTGGAGTATATTTCTGGTGGTTCCATCGGTAGTTGTCTACGCAAGCACGGCAAGTTCGAAGAGAGCGTGGTCAAGTCGCTCACGCGGCAAACGCTGAGCGGGCTGGCGTATCTGCATGATCAGGGCATCCTGCATCGCGATCTCAAGGCCGACAACATCCTGTTGGATCTCGACGGCACGTGCAAGATCTCGGACTTTGGCATTTCCAAGAAGACGGACAATATCTACGGGAATGATTCGACCAACTCAATGCAGGGCTCGGTCTTCTGGATGGCTCCGGAGGTCATTCATTCTCAGGGTCAAGGGTACAGCGCCAAGGTGGACATTTGGTCCCTCGGGTGCGTGGTGCTCGAAATGTTTGCCGGTCGTCGGCCATGGAGTCGAGAGGAGGCGATCGGGGCGATCTTCAAGCTGGGCAGCCTGAGTCAGGCGCCGCCTATTCCGGAAGACGTATCTATGAATATCAGTCCGGCGGCGCTGGCCTTTATGTATGACTGCTTTACGGTGTAAGTTGTCATTTGAACTATGAACTGGGTATATTACTAATGCGATATCTTTGCAGGGATTCATTGGACCGGCCCACGGCGGAGACCTTGCTCACGCGACATCCTTTCTGCGAACCCGACCCGAAGTATAATTTCCTGAATAGCGAGCTGTATGCGAAGATTGGGGAGGATTCATAGGGTGCAGGGTATTGGGGGGGGAGGTGCAGGATTGAGTGGATTGACATGGTTCTTGTAAGCGAACACTTGACTACAAGTGTACAAGTGTACAAGTCTACTTGTATATACTCTTTACTATAAGTACACCGGAGTATACTCCGTAAGCTCAGCTCCAGCTCCAGCTATACTCCGTCTGAAGGCTATGACGAAAGCTCACCCTCGGAGGTGGTGACGCCAATACCCTAAGCCCTAGACGCCCCACGGCCAATCAGGCTGCCTAAACCGGGCTTCGCTTAGCAGCAGCGCGCACCTTACCCGATCGGGGCGATGCAACCACAAACGTCGACTCCATCGCGGCACCGTCACCCCTTCCTCATCTCCATCTCCATCCCATCCCATCCCCCCCAGATCATCCAGGAGAGGCCGGATACCTACGCCGTCTAGGTTTCTGCCTTACTCGTCGCTTGCGCCCTCCGTTTCCCCGACCGAATTGCCGCGATAACAGAGAGCCTTCCCCCGGAAGGCCCCCAGAAACCCAGGCGTCATGGCGGACGTCCGGTCCAAGGTATGTGCTATCGAGAAGATTTCAGCTCTCTGCCTTTCCACTGTCCGCCGACCGCGTTGATCCCCGGCTCTCTTGGTCCGTCCGTTCTCCTTCTTCGAAATGACAAGAATCAATTGGACGAAAGAGGGAGGGGGGTTGAACCCGGTCGACCTGGGACGATCTTTCTGTGATTTGGACGATTTTCGCGAGCAAAAACCCGACCGGGTGGATGAGACAAAGAATCGAGAGAGAAGTCCCGAGGATCAGAAAACACGAAAGAAGATGAAGAACACGAAGAAGAACAAAGCAAATGCTGACGGATGTTTCATTTCAAATAGAACCTCTACGAGCTTCTTGGTAATTTGATACCCTTCCCTTCCCCTCCCCTCCCCTCTCCCCCTCATTGGGTCTCAGCCTGGCACATTGTTGCACCCAACCACCTCGCCTCACCAATTACATCATCACCTCCATCATCGTCATCATCTCTTCTCTAACCTGACCATTACTTCTCTTTCGTTCGCGATTAGGCAATGACCCTGAACTTGACCCCAACAGAGAGCCTGCTCCTCCCACGAAAGCTCTAGACAAGCCCGTTAACCGTGTCGGCAAGCGGGACGCCCCCAAGGAGGCCCCCGTCCAGACTCGCGAGTCTGCTCCCCGCCGCGGTGGTCGCCCCACTGGCAACGAGGCCGGTATGTCTCCCGCTCTGATTGTCCTCCGACTGGGATCTGGTGTCTGACGTCTTGCCGTAGCTTTCCGTGACCGCAACGCCGGCCGCAACAACAACCGCGAGAAGCCCACCGAGGATGGTGCCCAGCCCCAACGGCGCGAGGGCCGCGGTGGCCGTGGTGGTCGCAGCGACCGCCAGTCCCGCACTGGTCAGACGTAAGTAGCATCGATTCGGACTATTGCTTTCTTCTGGCATTCTCGATCTGACTATGGGATGTGATTTCTACAGTGACACCCGCAAGCAGGTGAACCAGGGCTGGGGTGGCCAGAGCGGTGACAAGGAATGGGCCGACGAGAAGGCCGCCGAGGCCATCGCCCAGAACGACGAGGCCGAGCCCCAGACTCCTGGCGAGGAGGCCAAGGAGGCTGACAAGTCCAAGTCGTACACCGACTACCTGGCCGAGAAGGCTGCCCAGGGTGACCTGAGCGCCAAGCCCGTCCGCGCTGCCAACGAGGGCACCAAGGCCGACAAGAAGTGGAACGAGGCCAAGGAGCTCAAGCGTGGCGAGGAAGAGGAGAACTACTTCAAGGGCAAGGAGGACAAGAACAAGCGTGAGAAGCAGCGCAAGGAGAAGAACTTCCTTGACGTCGACCTGCGCTATGTCGAGGCCCCCCGTGGCGGCGGTGCTCCCCGTGGCCGTGGCGGCCGTGGTGGTCGCGGTGGCCGTGGCGGTCGTGGCAACGGCCCCCGTGGTGGTGACCGTCCCGCCGGTGCTGCCCCCGCTGTCTCCGTCGACGAGAAGAACTTCCCCTCTCTGGGCAAATAAATTCGGTTTTTCATTCCAACCGTTTGTCTCCGTTCGGGGGATGTCCTCAGTTTCGTGAAAGTCTCTTCAAGAAACATCCAACAGGGTTCAGCCTCAACAAACATACCACAACCCCCCACATAACCACCCAAAAGGAGAACAAAAAAAAAAGTAAAACGATCGGAGAGAAACCACTTTGCGATATTGCCTTTTTCCTGGTAAAATGACGCGATATGGATGGCAGGAAATGGAAACGTGATGAAATGATTCGATCCCCTCGCGTTTAGGTTTAAAATGGCCCTGTAATTTGATTTGAATGTCAAAAATAGGAATGTGAATTTCAAATCACGCTGAATTTCTGTAGATGTGTAGATGATATTTGTATGATCTTCGCCTTGTGGCTCGATAATTGATTGGTCTTTGGATATAAGATTATGAAGTCATGTATGTCATTGTCATTGACTTGCTATCATTGACTTGCTGATATCAAGGTGGATAGAAATTAGAAACAACCCTCTTCAAGGTAAATTCTTCACTTTACTAGTTCATGTTGAAAGAATAATCGTGGTTTATTTCATTGCTATATATAAGTATGGAAATTGAGTCTGAAGGAACCTTAATCCAATTCAATACAAATCCATCACTCAAATAGCATAGAAGCCTTGCAGGCAGATTCAACGATAGTCGCTTCCAATCCACCAAAACATTCTTTCTTATAGGTGAATCACACTATGAGAGAGACAAAGAGCGAAGAACCTCACAGGTCTTCCCTTTCAGACCCATAGCCGTATCCTGGATCCTGCAACTGATCAACAGCCATCTCAGCAGCGACAGTCCACTCTTCCAGAGTCTCCTCCGAGATCGCCTCATCATGGCCCTCATCCAAAAAGGCCAGACCGTCCATTGCCTTACCGCCACAGGCACGCTGAAGAGCCAGGAAGGCAAAATGGCCGCCGATCACGGGGCGAGCGAAGAAGTTCGGGCCGGGGAACCCGCCCTGGCCCTCTGTGTTGTGGAGGTCGGTGAAGGGACGATCGGTGACGGTCTCGTTGATCCATTTGGCGACGGATTCGAGGATCTCGCTGCGCACGGGCTTGCTGGCCACGGCCATCGAGAAGAACTCCCAGTCTGTCTTGGTGTACAGGTGCCGGCTGTCTAGGGGGAGGCCGTATTTCTGGCGGACGTTGTGGTACCAGATGGATTGGCGCTGGTAGATGTGGCGTGGAACGAAACCGGTCTTTTCCTTGGTTGGGGATGAAGGGGGTGTCAGAGGGGATTGGGCGTGGTCGCGGGGTGTAATGCCAGTGCCGTCGAGGTGGAAGCAGAGCTGCGCGTCGGCGTAGAGGTTGTAGATCGTTGTCCACGAGCCGTACCAGTCATAGGCTAGTTTGGCATGCGTTTGGTCTCGCGACATGCCGTATTCTTCCCATTTGGCAACGTAGGTATCCGAGATGTTCTAGACAATGTCGGTCAGCGAGATAAAGAAAGCTTAATGCGTCTGTTGACAAACCTTGTAGTAGGAGGCGTCGGAGTCGTGTCCAGCGATTTCGGCCAGCTTGCTCATGGCATTGATACCGACTATGCCCTTCAGCGCCAAGTTCGTCTGGAGTGCGAGCCAGCCAGCAAAATCGTCCGTGGAAACTATATCGAAATCAGTGTCGTGCTATTCAGTAGGAATGGGTATCCTTACGTTGATTCTCAGGCTCCAAAGCAAATTCGACCAGGTAGCCAGTCCACTGTTTCCAGAGTCGGTAGCTGCGCTGAATCCACTTCTTCGCCAGGTGCTCGCCTTCCGAGCCACCGCCCCATTTACCGTCTTGCTTGTCAATTCCACCAATCCCCTGGAGATTATAGAGGGGGAAGTACCCTGGTTTCTCATCCCTAATCTGGGGAGATACACCTTGGGTTGACCAGATAGAAGACGCGGCTGAATCATGGTCGTAACGCAGGGAGTTTGCAATTGCCAGTCCCATGATGACGATATTCCCGCATTCTTCTACAGGCATGTATTCGTCTTTGCCGTCGGGGTGGCCCGTGGCATTGGGGAAATGTGTTCCGAGATCGTGCATAGCATAGGAATTTGGGTACTGTCCACTCAACATATGCTCGATCAAGGGCTCTAAGATATAGGCAAGCCATCGGGGGTTGGTATACAAGAAGAAGGGGAAGGCGGGGAAGATAACATCAATGGTCTGGAAGTTGCCATTGGAAGAGATCTCCTTTAGGAACAGGATCGGATCGTCTGGGGTGCCGGAGAAAGTTGTAGCTCCCATGACCTGTCGTGCTGAAAGCGCAACGATGTCCACATAGTCGTCTGCGCCAGACTGGTAGGCATCTTCGGCCAATTGTTCAGAATAGTTGGAGGCCAAGGCTGCCGCATCGGCAAAATCATGGTAGTGGAAGCTCAGCAGCGACTCAACGCTATGGAACCATGATTCCCACAGAGGCCGCATTAGGGTCAATCCGCGGGAAGAGGCATACTGGGCCACTGGGTCCTGGATTAGGGCAATGGTGAAGGTCACGCTATCGCCGGTCTTGCGAGAGGAGTTGAATGATTTAGAGAAAGCAACCACGGGCTCACGGTCTCCAATCGCGCGGAACGAATCGTCATTCTTATTGCGCAGGGTTCCGCTAGATGCGAAAGCTCGCCGCACGTCCGCAGAGTCTCCGGATTCGTATTCGACATTCTATGAGAGTTAGTCGCAAGCTACACAGCACACCAGAGCAGATACGAACCGAAGGACCAGTGAAATGAAGAGTGCCCCATTCTGCGCGATCACGAATCTCTGACAGGAGCAGTTCTGACTCTCGTCGCAATTTCCATCGCTGCAGGACAGGCTTGTTGCTCTCGGAGCCTAGTCCATCGTGCTCCCAGTTGATTTGACTTCCAGCGTCCCCGCTTACCCACCGACCATTGACATCCATATATATATTGACTGCCACATCACCATGAACGTAGACCGTCACGTACGAGGCGGGAATCGACTGCCGCAGAGTCGACGTGGGCGTAATGGGGGACAGGAACGAAACCGTGATTTCCAAGGCAGAAGAGGCAGAGGAGGCAGAAGAAGACGAGTTTAACCGATAGGTCAAGTTAGTCGTCGACGCGTCATAGTTAGAACCGAGATAGGTCGGATATTCGACCGCAGGCGAGCTGAATAGCGAGGCTCAGGTTAGACAAGCTAGCAAATGGATTGCCAACGACACTCTACATACCCAGAGTCAGACGACAAAGAATCATGAGGCTTGCCCAATAGTGGAAAGATAGTGCCCGTGCTGGGGATCTGAGCCATCAGGGAGAAGCCTATCTCCTCTCCGGTATAAAAGATAGGCCATTTTGACCACGGTTCATCGCGGGCATTCCCCAACCAAGTGCTGAGGTAGGGATTACGCACGATCAAGGGCAGAACCGGAGGAGTGAGAGACGAGGCTGTAGCGACAGTGGCCTGCAGAGCAGTAACCAACACCGCAAGGGATCGCATTGCGAGAAAAGTTCAAGTCACAACCAGTGCAACCGAGGTAGGGACAGAGACTAGGGGGCGAGAGATGGAGTTGAAGGAATCCGGGGCTCCCTGACTGCCTGATTGACAGGGCCGGGGTAACCTGATGATGCAATGGGGCTTCCTGGGTAGTTTTATGGGGCAATGATCGACCACAGCCACCCCGAGTCAAATTGTATGGAGACCAGGGCGGAAAAAGCAACGAGACCGGAAATTGGCGAAAGGAGGGCGCAGACGTGACGGACATGCAGGGATGGAGCAGCTTTATAGGAATGCATGGGCGGATCGACGGGGAAATGCATGCGGGGAAAGCTTCTGGTTCGATGATTCATGACGGAATGTGGATGCCAGCAATGGGGACAATGGATTGACAGATCCCATTGTGACAGGTTTGAGGGGAGATAGAGACCGAGAGAGAAGGAAAGCAGAGAGACGGCAATCTAGTTACGGAGTACAACTTGGAGTGCGCTTCCTCAGGCTCGCCATCTTAAATGGGGTGATTGACACCTGAGGACCTCTACACGGACACCTGGACACCTGGGGCAGACACATCAGACAAACCAGACAAACCCCGCACGGACGCCCCATACGGTACCGTACTCACGTGCCGTACCAGGTACGGTACCGCTGAGCTAAGCGGCGATAGCGCGACCAATCGAGCGCGAAGTGTCCCACGCGAGGCGAGGCGAGGCGTACCTTTAGTAAATACTTCCTTCGCTTCTGTACTTCCTCCTCTCTCGTCCATTGCTCGTCTCCTCCCTCTCTCTTGCTCACGAGCTCTGCTTCTCTTGGTCCCTCGGGATCCTCTTCGGTCTACCTTTCCTATAACTCCCCTTATCTCTTCGCCGAGAACACGCGAACTATAGCATCGTCTCCGTCTCTCTTCTATACAACACGCCCAACCTCCTCTCCTCCCCTCCCCTCACCTCTTCCTCGTACTCCCTCTTCTCTCCGTCACTTCATATTATATCCCACTTCCTCCGCAATGAACTCTACTACTTTGCACGCGAGCCCCGTCAAGGATGGCAGACGCATTCTCGGTGAAAAGACCGTCAACGCGTGTCTGTCCCCTCATCGGCATGTCTCGCCTGTCAAACACTCGTTCCTCGATATTCCCTCGCCCAAGAAGCAATTGCTTCCTTCGCCGTCTTTTGCTGGTCAAAAACGCTCCATTGACCAAGTGGATCACGGGATGTCTGCAAACAAAGACTCGCTACGCGTTCGCGACGAAGCCGTCACGGTCCAGGCGACTGGTCGGGTAAGAATTCCGATTGCCAATGCAGGCGTCGAGTCATGAAGTGCTGACTTGGAGTTTCTTTCTTCGTGCTAGTCTTCCTCTCTTTCACCATCCTCCCCTCGAGAACACACCACGACATCAGATGTACAGGCACCCGCGACTGAACCCCGAGAGACCAACCAAGCCCTCCCCGAGTCACAAACACACGAGCAACCCAAACCTACTCTAGAACCCGAAACAAGCAAACCATCCCTAGAAGAATCACGATCAACAACGCGTCTGGTGCCTGAGGACCCCGAGACGCGAAAGTTGTTTATCCAACAGGTATGGTGGAGCCGTGTCAGATTATGAACAACAAAGTCCAGAAAACTCACAGATCAACCCCGTTATAGAAAGCCAGCCTTCTCCGAAATCGAATCCAAAGCGCCATGCGCCATGTTCGAGACCCTCAATTCGACCGCCGACTCTCCGAGCTGGAAGCCCACAGCCGCAAATTACCCCGATTGTCGTTACCCGAAGCCTCCTCCACCCGGAGTCCACTCGTCAAGGAGGACCCCGCCGCCAGCTCCAGCTCCCCGTCTTCCACTCCTCGAGCCCTCCCGCCGGCCCAGGCGCTCACCCATCCCTCCTCCGAGACTACGGTCCCTCCTGCCCCGTCGGGTCTCTCGTCTCCGCCCCTGTCGGCGGGGAACGCTCACGCCCAGGATGACCCGATGAAGACCCCGACGCAGAAGACCCACCGACGCACAGATACCGCGGGGTCCCCGATGCAGTTGAGCAGTCCTCCGGCGAGCGCCTCACGTGGCGGAAGAGTCATGCGGACCCCGACGGCAACAGAGTCGGGTCAGCAAGAGGATGCCGTGAGGGAGCAACGGTTCGTCACACCGGCTCAACGGGGAGACGCCGTGGACGGACTTCTCAAGCTCATGAGCACGGGGGAGAAACGCGACGATTCAAGCCCGTGGGCGGGCTCCGTGAACTCCGGCTAATGAATAGAATACGTCCAATTTTGGATTTCAGATCAAAGATCCTTTTCCGGGGAAAAAACCAAAGAGAAGGAGTTGACCTTGCATTGCAGATAGAAGAAACACAACACTCAACGACAAAAGGAGGATAAAAAACAGAGGAGCTAACTCTCCGGGAAGGAGATCCTCATTCATCACGACCATATTAGACAGATTCTTTGCATGGACTTTCTTAATACCTGGATACAACGTCTATTGCCTTGGGAGAGCAATGAGCGATAGTCACAGTCACATTGATACCACGTGCGGGTTTGGTGCATTTTTTGGTGGTCTTTTTCTGGCTTTTTTGTGTATAGTACATATTTACTCGATGTCTTGATATCATGCTCAAAGGACAATGAAAAAAGAAAAAGTCTTTGGACAAAGTTTCCTGTAGTAATTAAAAAATAGGAAGTTTTCTTCAACCCATTCATCACATTCAAATCTAAAAATCTAAATCGCTAGACAGAAACTTCCCAGATATATGTACAAAATCCCTTGACTTTTATTTGCTTCTTCCTCCATGGAACCCAAGAATCCAACATTGCATGAAAGAAAACATAAGAGCATAAGAAGAGGCAAAGCAGATAGATCACCGCACCTTCTTCAACTTGTTTCTCTTCCGTCCCAACACGTCTCGACCTTCCTCGATCTCGCCCGATGCCTCTCTCTTCGCCTGTCCGACTTCCTTGAGCGCGCCGGTGCGCACCACCCGTCCTTCCACGCTGACTCCCTCCTCGGACCACTCCTCCATCTGGCGGCCCACGCGCTCCTCGATCGCCAGCACGAGCTGCACGTCACGCTGTCCGACCAACGTGACCGCCTCACCGTGTCGGCCGGCACGCGCCGTACGACCCACACGATGCACGTAGTCGTCCGGGTTGCGCGGCACGTCGAAGTTCACGACCAGGCTGACGGACGGGATATCCAGACCACGGGACGCGACGTCAGTGGCGACGAGCAGGCGGGCAGCGGAGGCGCGGAAGCGCGCCAGGTTGGCGTTTCGCTCCGACTGCGGCAGCAGACTGTGCAGGGAGGTGACGCGGTGGGAGAGCCGACGGAGCATGCGCTCCAGCAGGTCAGCGGTCTTGGTGTGGTTGCAGAAGATGATGGCGGGTTTGGAGGCGTTGGCCTCGGTGGAGAGGAGCACGTGCAGGAAGGCTTCGCGGTGCGTCATCGGCACTTTGAGGTAGGTCTGGCGCAGCGTTGGCGGGATGGTGTCCTTGTTCTCGGTGGCGATCTCAGTCACGAAGATAGGCGGTTTCCCCGCCGCCCGGGGCATGTCCTTCAGGGCGCGCACCTCGGGCGTCACGGTTGCGGTGAAAAGGAGCGTCTGGCGCTCGCTGGAGGGCGGGAGGGCCGAGAGACAGGTGCCAACGTCTGGGAGCATGCTGCCGGGGCCGGGGGCGAGTAGACGATCAGCCTCATCCAGAACGACCATGCGCACGCGCTTGAGGCCGCGGACGGTGTCCTCGCCGGAGGTGTTGATGTGGTCGGCCAGACGGCCGGGGGTCGCGATGACCACGTGCGGTCGTTGGGATAGGGCGATCGCCTGGGGTCGCATGTCGGTGCCTCCGGTGATGAGCACGGGTTTCATGCCCTGCGGCGCGGAGATGGCCTTGATCTGTTCGAAAATCTGCAACGCAAGTTCTCTGCACGACACATTCCATCAGCACTCAATACCATCACTCGCCATCACTTCCCCGTACCCAACTCCAATACCAGGACATAATCTAACATACCTCGTCGGCGTCAACACAACCGCAAAGATCCCAAACGGATCCTCCGACCACTTCTGCAGAATCGGCACCGCGAACGCCGCCGTCTTACCCGAACCCGTGCGACTACCTCCAATACAATCCCTCCCATTCAGAATCTCCGGAATGCAAGCCTTCTGAATAGCCGTCGGCTTCCTAATCGCCATGGTAGTCAACGAACCCACCAACCACGGCGCCACCTTCAGGGCCTTGAACGACGACTCGGCATCCTGCAGACCAATCTCCACCGCATCGCGAATCAACACCGGATTAGTATCCTGGGAGTTGGATGCGGCTTTACCCTCATCGGCAGCTCCCTTCTTTTTGATACGCGATAGAGTGGGGAGCGGCGCCGGCGCAGCAACATACGAGTCGGTGGACGACTCGGAGAGACGACGGCGTTTGGGGGCGCGGGTCTGCAGGAGGTCGGTCGTCTGCTCTGCTTCGGATTCGGATCCGGATCCGGACTCGGAGGCGCTGGAAGCCTGATGAATTTCCTCGTCCGACACGGGCGAAGAGGAGCGAGATGGAGCCATGCTTGTCTTGTTGGTTTTGTAGTGTCTCTTTTTTCCTTCAAAAAAACTTTGGAAAATCTTCCATTCTGGCGGCAGAAACATTGACCGCGTGGAAAGCGGTCGGGCACGTGAACTGTGGGTGCGGGCGAACCAAATGCGGAAATCAGATCTATGATGCTTTTGCATAGACCCTTAGCCAACATCCGCGGCTAAATGCTACTGGTATGTAATATGTATGTGTAGGGAATCGTAATCTACAGTGGAGACACTAATATAAAGCGCGCATCCTGCCCGGAGGCCTCGGGACCCGGGGCATATGACATAAATCCCCAAAGGGCCCAGTGGAACTGAAGTCTACGATGCTACGTCTAAGATAATACATTTGCTTTCGAATACAATGTATTCTATCTCAGGTACTGATAGATCTGTTGGCGATTTCGAGAGAAGAAAATCTGCTCATCAACCTGGACTAATACCCCTTCACTCACAATATTCGTAAGGTGCGTTGTGATACATTTCTCAAGCAACAACGACAGTTTCTTCAAAATAGAGAAGACACATCAATTCCTCACCCCGTTCGTCCATCTAAGACACCCGTCCATCAAACGGAATATATGGCTCCACAAAAGAAGCCATCTCCCCCGCGCCAATCCCCAGATCAAACTCGCCCATAACTGTATCCCAGTCCTGCGGAGCCATTATATGCTCATACAATGGCGCTGCCGAGTTATCAAGCGTCTCTGAGAAGTTCCCGACGGGCAGATGTTCATATACTTGAGTCACAGCCACAGGGGCGGATGCCGAGGCGGCGGACATGGCTACCTGTCGGGTAACTGAGAAGCTAGCCACCTGATAAAAAGACCTGCAGACATCATGGAGCTTTCTGGCCGAGGGCGAGCTGGTTGCCATCGGTTCAATGGCTCGTACGGCGGCGGATAGGAGCGCCAGATCCACGGTGGATGAGCAGGCGATTGTGTTTCCTGCTAGCACTATAAAGCATGCAAATGGGACGAGAGAAAAGAGCCTGCTCGGGGTTAGAGTAGTCGCCTAGAGAGCTGACGTCAAGAACACCTACAGATTCAGAAACATGCTCCAGCCCAGTGGATTACGCTGGCCTAGCGTCTGACTTGCCTGCACAATCGTGGAGAGGGCTTGTCGTGCCGCTTCGATACAGCCGGTGTGGCATTTCAATGGGTGAGGTTTGGGCTCAGCACAGGGGACGATACGATATACGATTGTCACGAGGCAGTGCATAGTAATGTCGAAAAGCACGCTTGCATCTTGGAACCTGGCGTCTGCAAGGGGCTCATCTCGGAGAGTCTGTGATTGTGATGGTTAGAGAGACTGCCATTCTACAGAGAAGACTGCTGTACGCACCTGCTTCAAGCTATTGTTAACTTGGAAGAGCCTGGAAGCGAAGGCTTTGGCATTCTCAACGCGGGCTTGTGGTGACGTTCGTTGAGCAGATGCGGAGAAAAGCTGTATGTGCATGTCGCCCACAATGACAGCGAATTCAACAAACCCACCATACAGGCTATGGCAGAGTCAGACTAGCATGATTTCGAAGGCTACCTACTGCCACTTACTATCCCGGCGGCCCTGGTATGTCCAACGGAAACGACGTCCGCTCGGTCGCGACATCGTACTGATGGATCGAAGGAGTTCTGCCAAGCGTGAAGGCCATGCCCTTGTCGATGACATATACCCACCAGAATATTCTCCGTTTCTTAGACAGTTCCGGTCCCTTAGGGTACGTGGGCAGGCGATGCCAGCCGAGATCGATGCACATCCTGGAAGCAGCTGCGATCAACGACCAGGCTAGTGCACTCCGTCCCGACTTCATACAAAATGCCGTCTGTCTAACTTAGTATCAGGTCAAACAAAGGCACATTACTGCTTACCAGAAGTGCTAAAGCCTGGCATTCTTCCATCGATGGCTCATGACAGAGTCTAAATGATTGTATGCCGGCTTCTATGTTGGTTGACAACATTTGTGTATATGTCCGTGTGTCGGCGAGCGTCATGCCGACCTGGGAGCGTTCATGTTCCTCGATGCCAAGGAATAAGTAATATAATCCGGTATTAACGGTGGCCCATGTCGACAGTGAGTAGTCGTTGATCGCGAAATACACCTTTTGGCATAGTTGAACGAAATCGGCCTCGTCTATAACCGGAACGTCGATAAAAAAGCGCTGCTTCTCGGTCTGTATCAACCGGAGTAGCTTGAGCACAGGTTCGAGGGGCGGAAGTGGTCTGCCTTCCAATTCCGGGTATTGGGCTTTGAACGAAGGTGAATTGACGGTTTCCTCGTTAGAAGTGGTTTCTTCGCTATCGGCCGCTTCTTTGATCAATTGCGTCGCACTAATGGCTGTAGCGAAGCTTTGGTCGGTTAGGCTTGAATCCACATTCGCCGCGGCGTCCCTCAAGGCTTCTGTCACCCGCTGGACATGCGCTTTGAATGAAGAATCGCCCCTATACCCCTCCGAGAGAACAGATGTATTCGATACATAGTTAGCAGTGAGCAAGGCAGGAGAGCTATTAGAAGAATTCCTGGTCTGTTCGCTGTTCCGAAGGAGCTTTTGCAGTCCCTGCGATACTTCCTGAAGCGAACGATTCACGTTTTCCATAGCTTCATCGTAGCGAGCAGATATAAGAACTCGCTGTCGTCTCTCCGGGACTCGACGAGAAATCCGGCAATCAAGCGCCGCGGCGATGCAGCTAGAGCAGGGAGATCGGCGGTCGCATTTGGTCTGTTGGTGCCATGGTCACTATTTAGTCTTGGGATATCTGGGATCTCGGCATCGAGACACTGGTGACTGTACCTTTCTATCTTTGCAGTTATCGCACTTTCAGTCATATCAGCCCCATGGTTCGCCACGTCGAGAAACATAGTACGTCTGTAACTCACAGCGGGCTTCTTGTTGCTTTCATTGTTGTTGGCATCCATGATTAGAGACTTCGGCTGCACAGGCCGAGCCAATGGTTATGTGTAAATTCACGCCGGAACAGTTGGTTTCCTGCAACGATATCTGCCAAGCGGACCGAAAAGAGCAGGGAGTGGTTGCTAGTATTAGAGAACATACAAACTAATCAGATGGGGGCCCAACAGCTTACATGCTGCGCCTAGATCACATGATATAAGCCCGAGAGGTCGGGAAGACTGTTAGTCTCATCCATGAGGGTTGGTGCTGATATATCCAAGGTAAGGTAAATACATCGCCAAACAGTAGGTATATACGATCAGTAGAGCAGAGCAATGTCTTCGAAAATCAGAAAACAATACTGCAAACAAAAATTCAAGACTTCCAATTCGAACGTGTAATTGTCAGCCAGAGCCAACCAAGAGACAGAAAATTATATAATAGGGTCATGTATGTGAGAGAAACTTTTGTATCCAAAAAGCAAAAAAGGTGCCGCTGAGTAAGGCACCTGCGTCATGCAAACCGATCAGACGTAGAGACTCATTCAGCTCTACTTGTTGTGCTGCGTCTGCGAACGGAAGATCTAGTCTGTAGCTCATACGCCTCGCCGCGCTCCAGGTCGTCATCAACCGGCGATTCAGAAGATGTACTCATATCACGACGCATCATGACCGCGTTATCGCTTTCCGTCTTGCGGTTATGTTGACTATGGTCGTCCCTTCCAGTGGCCGAGCCCACAGGCGCAGCATCCTCGTCTATCCCATGAGTACCCCCAACACTCTCCATGGTGAACGGACTTGCCGTGGGCCCATCTAATGTGGAGAGCTCTTCCCGAGTGAACCATCGCGGTAGGAGAAATGCGCGCACGGGGATAAGGAGTAGAATTATCACGGGAAATCCGATGGCAGCGATCGTCTGAGTGATGGCAAAGGTACCACCGAAACCAATCAGCTCCAGGATGACAAAGGCCCAGATAGCGGTACGACGCTCGAGCCTCTTTAAGGGGTTAGAACCTGAGGTGAAGTCTTTGTCTTGGGCCAGGAAAATGAGTTTTTGTGTTATCCCGTTTCCTTGGAGCGCTTGGACGCCCATGATGAAGAACAGCCCGGCCATGACACCCTGCGGGATCAGGTGCAGAACAATGAGAAGCGGTCCGCTCATGGTACCGAGCGTCAAAAGGCCTTGAGCGAAATTGCTGACTCGCTGTTCGACGACATGATCGGTGATGCGGACGGCCTTGCCCTTGTTGGTGTCATCCTCATCCGCGACGTCTCGCGTCACGCAAAGAGCAGCCGTATGGAAAGGTGCCTGAGGAATCAATCCATTAGGGAACGGGATACCCAACAAGCCGGCAATGAAAGTGGTGAGACCCAGCAGCCACAAGTCCCAGTGGAAACCAGCAGGTTTCCGAAGAGGAAACTCGGTTCCTTGAGCGATAAGGGACGACACTATAGCGATTAGCTCCAAATCCAGACCAGAGTGATTCAATGCTTACCGTTGTGATCAAAATAGAAAAGAATAGTAAGAAGCAGCGCGAACGGAATCGCAAGGAAGATATCGCCAACGCTGATATCCCAGAAGTGCACCAGCCATCCACGATCTGCCGTTGGGAAGAACGCTTTGCTGGTAGGTAGCGTTGCAACGTCGACATTCCGCATATGACCGATGTGAACGAATCCAGTGAAGAAGATAATGGTCAACGGGGTACCATAGTCTTCCAGGAACTTCCGTACGTATCGTTGAAAAAGACCACTATTCCCAAGCTCACCGCAGATCCATCCACTCATGAGAACCAGCAATGCGACCATGATGCTCAAGTAGGCAGATGTCTCCCCAACAGTGCCCCATTGCCTCGTCAGGACCTGAATTCCTTTCTGAAGGTAGATAAAGGCGACGTAGAATCCAAAGATGTCGCAGGAAAATCGGGTGACATAGGTCAACCCATTGCAAGCATTAGTTATAGCAAGGATCCAGTGCATGATCAGAGACCAACTGCACATTGTCAGCACCCATCAAACCAAGTTAAAGACCACAGAGACAACTCACATTCCAATCCAACACATAAACGCAAGGTAAGGTGTTCCCCGTGGAGCAATTATATCATAGACTGTATAATTGAACACCGTGATCGGACCTAGACAACAAGCCGTGAGCCAAACACACACAACCTACTCGATCCAGAAAATCAGACTCACCGGTGACACCAACAATGACCAAAGGCTGGGCCGCGAAAAGGGAAAACACAACCGCCCCCAGCACCGAGGCCAAGAGCACCTCATTCACACCGTAACTCTGATCCGTCTTCTCAAACATATCCAACGAGAAGGCCAGAGCCGGCAGAATACTGTGAACCTCCAAATTAGCGCAATATTCATACCACGATGAAGAGCAACAATAACAGCAATAACAACAGCAACTTACTTCGCAAAATACATATACACCGTCGCGGGAACGACGCGATAATCCCACGCATCCGTCCAATCACTCCAATAATACGGCGCCCTTCTCTTAACATCCAAAATCATACCTCGAAAGAGCCGAACGCGCCACCATTTCGCAGTGCGCGTCGATGACGCCCCGCCGGTCGAAGGTGCATGTCTGGACTGCTCTAAGGAGATAGTAGAAGAACGATCCTGGGACGGATGAAGGTGGGATCTTCCCCCTCCAGACCGCGACTGCCATGATCTCCGCTGAGCGTGAAACGACGACGGAGAATTGGAGTGAAAGGTGGGCCCGGAGATTGATAAATCTCCTCCTGGGTGACCGGATTCTTGCATGTTGCAGGACGGTAGTGTAGGTAGTGTACACTGTACGGTTGAGTGACAAATGAGTGAGTGGTACGAAAAGAATTACGAAAGGAGCAGCTGTCTGCTTGATGTGCAAGTGGGGAGATTCGACGAGTTTGAGCTCCTAGAAAGAGCGCAGGTTTATTAAAGGAATTGCATTCTTCGGCCAGGGCAATAGATCAGGATGTCAATGCGAAAATGGGATGGAGAGGAAATGGAGGAGACAAAAGGTCGAAAGACGGTGGGGACCGCGGAGGCCTGAGGCCACCATGGATGAGTGTTTAGCCAATCAGGCAGCCGACAGCTCAGACTTCTCCGGGGTATGGATTGCAGGCCATCACTAGAACATCTCATTTATGGGTGCATACATAAGTACATGCATGATGACACCGAATAGCCAATGAACCAAGATGCCCAGGAGCAAACTACAGTACAAATACGAACCCTTGAAGTTCTTTTCAAAATGACTGATCGATTGGCCAATAAACTAGTAGAACGTGGACTATCGACCTAAACAGAGCACAGGCAGAAAATACAAAGCATTACGGGTTTCTTCCCCTTCGGCCCTCCACCGTCCCTTTTTTCCTAATCAAGCCGGTGGTGACTTTTGATCCGCAGTAATTTTCAGAATCACGTTTCGTAGCAAAAGCATTAAGCAAATTACACGAAAGCCGCGCGTTTAAGCGGGAGGAGGGGGAGGGGGGGGCTGGTCGCTGGGAGGCTGTATCCAGAGTTAGTAACTAAATGGTCATATTCAAAGGGATGAAACACATACCGGAGGTGGGGGTCCCTCGCCCGGAGGCGGCGGGGGAGGGCTTCCGCTAGAGCCATAGTACATCGATGGCATGCCTGGGGGAGGGGGCGGTACACCCAGACCAGGAGGCGCACCAGGGGGAGCTCCCATACCGGGCACCGGCGGGGCGTAGCCACCATAGCCACCGTATCCATACGACGGCTGCCCGCCAGGAGGCGGCGGGGGAGCTTGTTGCTGCCATGGGGCAGCTCCGGGCGGAGCCCCGTAGCCACCCTGGCCACCGTATCCATAGTCGCCTCCTCCGCGGCCCTGGGCCCATGGGGCTGCGCTTCCGTGGTCCCGCGGTCCATAGTCGTCGCGACGGTTGTCCCGGCCTCTCTGCTGCCAGGGAGCGACATCGCTGGGTGGCGGGCCTCGTTGCCAAGGCTTCATATCGCGGTCGTCATAGCCCTGATCAGGACCAGCTTCGATGCGACGAGGCACGTGGCCATCCTCACCCGGCGCACCTCCCGATAGTTCTTGCATAAGTTGCTAGGTTCCAAATTAGAGATGATACGTAAAAAATTCAAAGATAGTAAGGTAACTTACCTCCATCTCACGGTCGACAGCATCGCCTCCACCGATAGCTCTGCGGCCGCCGCCGAAGCCACTGTTGTTGCGCCAGTCGCTGCCTCTCTGGCGATCAGGACAATCACGAGCCATGTGACCAGCATTGCCACAAACGCGGCAAATGATGTTGGCAGTGAAGTTGCGCTGCTCGGGACAATCGTACTTGCGATGACCGATTTGACCACCTGGTGAAATGGCTGTTAGAATTCATTCTTGAACGATAGCGTAGAGTCATGGCACTTACAGTTCTGGCAAGCCTGGTTTTCATCGTCACGGAGAGTACCGTTAAGAGCAGCCAGCTCACGAAGCTGGTTCCTCTTCAGCTCGTTCTGGCCTTCGGGGATCGAAGCAGCCTGATAACAGTCATCAGTAATGTCTCTTTTGAATATATCCCATGACGGATGAATTACAGTCTCAATGACGTTGTGCACCAATTTCTTCGCCTTGTTAACCTTTTCTTCAGTATCTGCCATGATCAGACAATGAAGATCTTCTTCCTGGTTGCTAGCGTGAGCGGCATCAGAGCGACCCTTTCCTTCCTTGACGGAGCCTTTGCCTCGGATAGCAATCTTGGCGCCAGATTCGGTCTCCATTTTCTTCAGGGTGTTTCCACGGGGTCCTATGAGTAAGCCAACTTTAAAAGGTAGCGAAAAGCTATGGTTAGTTCATGCTGCTTTTCTTTTTTTGAGTAATGGAACGAGAGATAGCAAAAGGTCATCAAGCAAGTCAAGGGTTAGCAAGAAGCGAGCCGAAAAGGCATCGACGGAACGATGTCTTTCCCATAAGCTCGACTCGAGCCAAGAAAGCAGAGTCATGGAAATACAGAATCAAGGGACGGTTAGGAGTTCGAGGGTTAGTTATCATACTGAAGTTAATCTCTGGATAGTCATTCACTGGGACGTAGACCTTCTCCTGGGTCTTGGTAGGCCGTCTGTAGTCAGAGGGCGGGTGGTAGTTAGGAATGGTCTTCATGGCCTTTTCCACGAGCTTGTGGCGCTCATCTTCCAGGCGTTTCCGGTAACGGTATTCCCTGGTATTTACACGTCTGCCAAAGTTATCGTACTGGGGCGGAGGCGACGGGGATCTGTAGAAAAAAAAGTTAGCACGCCGATCAAATGATCAAACGACAACAGAACTCCACAAAGAAACATGGAACAAAAAAGGGCCAAAAAGGAGGCCACTCACCTGTCACCATCCGCAGGAACAACATCGTTGATACGAAGCTTCTGGCTAATTTCCTCTATCCGCAGATGCAGAGTATACGCCTCCAGCTGTTCGTTGGTGAAGTTGGCCATGATCATCGTGGGCAAACCCATGAGACCGGCGGCTTTGTTCTCCTGCGCATCGCCCCAACGGTTGCGCTTCTTGCGCCTCTTCGTGCCGTCAGCAGGGGGGTCGGCTGGGTGAGCCGTCAGTAAGGTATCTTCAGCAAGTCGATCCAGGAGATCAGAAGGGGACATACCGCGAACAGGACTTCTACCGCGCTTGTACCCGATGTCCGCAGAAGACGGAGTTGCAGTGCGACTGTCATCCTCACCAGGATCGTCGCCTCCGAATCGTCTGCGTCCCAACGGGATGTTATTGGAACCGGTGATTCCCTGATTACGCCAGGCCATGGGTCCTGAGTATTCCGCTGTTATGGTAGCAAGGTTAATATGATTTGGTGAGCAACTAAGTGGTTCTTTGAACCCAGATGAATGTGAGGTCAAAAAAAAGAAAAGGCTTCGGGACTGAAGCTCCCGCGATGTGGCAAGCTCCGGGATCACGTGGGGTGACTAATGTTGGTGCCTTGGCGCCTGAACAAGGGTGTCTTCAGTGAGAAAATAGTGAAAAAAAAAAAAAAAAGAAAGAAAAAAAGCGAAAACAAAGAAACTAAATCATCACGACCAACGTTCAAATGACCGGCGATCAATTTTCAATAAAACTCAAGCTAAATATTCATACTATCAAGGCATAATACATCACGGCATGAATGTTTTTCGGTGGAATTTACAAAAGCAAGACGGACTACTGCTTGGCGTCGGCCTTCATGCCATCCTGGATCCAGGCCCGAGATTCGGCCGCCTTGCGGTCCATCTCCGCCTTATCCTTCAAGAGATCCTTGATGGTGTGAGGCGAAGGCACATGGCGACCCTTCTCGACGCCCTCGCGAGCGGCCAGGCGCTCTTCCCACGCCTTCACATGGGGAAACTCTTCGATGTCGACGCCCGCCCATCCGGCGGCCGCAACCCACCCCCAGTGCGAGATATCGGCAATGGTAATGTGGTCGCCAACCAAGTAACCGGACTTGGAGGTCGAGAGGTGCTGATCCAGCACGCTGTACAGACGGCGGGTCTCGTTGACGTACCGGTTCACGCCGTACTCGATGCGCTCGGGGGCGTAGCGCGAGAAGTGGTTGGCCTGGCCCTGCATGGGACCGACTCCGGCGTTCTGGAAGTATAGCCAGCTGATGGTTTCGTAGTATTCGCGGGTGCCCTTGGGGTAGGAGATCTTGTAGTCCTTGTCATACTGTTCCGCCAGGTAGGTCAGGATGCTGCCGGATTCGAACAGACGGATCTTCTGGCCGTCGGTGAAGGTGTCGGTCAATGCGGGGATGCGGCCATTGGGGTTAATCTCGAGGAACCATCTGTCTGGTGTCAGAATGATTGTGGCTCGTCAAGGAGATACTCGGATAGCACGGCTGTGGGTTCTACGCACGGTTCTTTCTGAGTGTTCTTGGTGATATCAATCTTCTCCACTTTGTAGGGGAGTCTAACGAGAACAATTGATTAGCCTTCAGTTCGAGTTGTCGCAATCGATGGAGAGTTCCACGTACCCCAATTCCTCCAGCGCAATGGAGATCTTGATCCCGTTGGGAGTCTGGGAGGTGTAAAGCGTGAGATCCGGGCGACTCATGTTGGAGTAGTGCTGGTGCTGATAGAGCGGAGACCAATTGGACAGACGGCGGGAGCAACGAAGAGAGTTATGGTTACCCGACGAAGACAGTCCAGGGAATCGGCAGTAATTATACGCAGCCGTCGCTCTGAAGACCCCGCTCATTTCCGCTGGTGGATGATTAATTCATGAATGATGCCATCCACTGGACATGGAGGACCCTCCAGCAACTCCAACGCCCCACCATGATTTCTAAGCCGTTGAAGGTGGGAATGATTAATTCCTCTGTCATTGTCAGATCAACTCCGATTGCATCAAGTAACCTACGGTGTACAGAGTAGTCATGCAAGTCCTCGTCATTCATCTGGGAGGAGGTCGTGTCTGATCTATGATTGCATCGTAGCGCGAGTCTTCGTGTAGTGAGCACGAGGGACCCCGGAGTTGGCAGAGTCTCAGTCCAACAACCCTTGAGCAGTCAGTCATCAATGATCTCCAATCATCAGCAGCCGAGGGCACTAATAAATAATAACACGGCCTACGAGCATTCAGAGACGGGGGATCTCCGTTAGGAAGACTGCGCCGACCGTCACCGCCCGAGCCGGACGAACGGCAAAGCGTCTTTCATGAATTAACAATGTATGCAAGAGACCGTAGCTAACCAAAAACGATAGTAGATATATATACCAAAGAACTAATTGAACTCGCTTCCATTTGAAATCTACAAACCCCTCATCTCGGCGCAGGAAGGGCGGGGGCACCGCAATGGGGGCCAAAACTGGCGAACTCCCCACGCAGCATAAAAGGTAACCGCTGCCCCTTTCCAACCGTGCACTGGTCGATCACCAAGTGAAACTCTCTTCGACGAAGTCGATATCTGTGGGACCTTGTCTCTTACGGCAGACTCCTCGGACATCGTCACTCAGAGCACCGCCACCACAGACCAACACACCCATCGCTCCCACTTGGTTCTCCGCCTCCATTCCGACCAGAGTGTCAATGTTGGGCCGTCCCGGGAACATCTGCACGGTGGCACTCGGGCTCTGGATCTCCTTGGTGTTACGCGGGCGCGTAATGAACAGCATGATACGCAGGACTTCCCGGCGGCGCTCCATGGCCAGGATGCTGGTCATCCAAGGACGGATCCATTCGAGGTGCTCCGGCGATTGAATGATCCAGACCAAGGTGACACGACGAGCAGCGACCGTGCCGTCAGCGTGACCTTGGACCAGATGACGCACAAACGGGACTTGGTGGGTGATACCGACACCACCCGCAAAAAGAAGGACGGTGCCGTACGAGTCCATGGAGTGAATGGCGCCGTACGGTCCCTCGGCCCAGGCCTTCAAGGTCACCCGGGACCCCACGGAGCTCACGGCACGCTGGAAGAGCTTGTTGGTGAAGCCGGTACGGCGACGAACCAAGAGGGAAAGGGTTGTCTTCTCGGTGCCGAGAGTTTCCTGTCGAGTCATGGGGATGCCTTTCTCATCGGTGAAGACCTCCTCCGACTCACTCCAGCCGACCGAGAAGGGATGTGACATCCACCATCCAACGGAAGGAATATACAGGTAGATGTGCTGGCCCGGCTTGAAGGTCCAGGGACGGGCCATCTTCAGCGTGATTCTCAAAGCGTCGCCCGGGAGAGCCTCGACCAAAGCGGTGGTCGAGCGTCTTCCAACGTTGCGATACATAACAATGACAAGACGTGCGAACCGCTAAATCTCGTGGTCAGCTTTCAATCCCAATATCCGACACATCAGAAGAATTAAATTGCACATACCTCGAGTGCCCAGAAAATGATGGCCACAAGCAAGTACTTCTGAGCTTCAAGTCCTTCCAAGTGAACCCAGAGGCCGACGAAGGAAAGAACCGCAAAGATGATGTGGAGATGAATGAAAGTCTCATAGAATGCATGTCGAAGGGGCGAGACAGAGTGCAGCATGAGTGCAACGAACGCGCAGGTAGCCTGGAGGCAAAAGTTAGCCACAGAACTCATCGACACGTAGCTGTCTGTCAAGCACTTACCAGCATTCCGTAGATGAAAAAGTCGCTCTTTCCAAGCACCATTCCCACAATATCCCAGCCAGCTATAAGATAATCAGTATCACGAAACAAATAACGATCAACGAAAGGGGATCGGATCTCTCTCAAACATACCCTCTTGCGCCTTGGGAATGCACCAGGCAAACACATGGGCCAGGGTCTCGAAGACAACAATTCGAGCGAGCCAGCGATGGATCAAGTTGAAGGTGTCGAACGGGACGTGCAGAAGGGAGATCAAGGGGTTGTTTCTCCCAGCCAGCAAGACGAGAGGAACCAAGTTCACGGTGGCCATGGTGCCGGTACGGTTCCGGATGATGCCTGCAACGCTATCTTCCTCGGTCTTGTACGGCACGGTAACAACACAGAGCGTCACGTTCATGGCGATGATACCGACGAGGATGAAGGCGTGGAACCGGCTGGGGAGGGTACCCATGTTGACGGCCCGAGACAGCTGCATTTCCCGGTTGTGACGGTTGCGGAACAACGGGGCGTAGACGACATGGTTCTTGATCCTAGCGAACGTCCCGGAAGGCGTCATAAAGTAACGTTGATGTCCGTTGTTGAAGCTTGCCAACTGTCTCAGGTGGGCGGAGAGGCGGAACCATGCTCTCCAGGCAAAAACGATGATAGCCATCAAGCAAAAGGTCGTCAAAGTGTAACGGGCGAGGTCATCGTTGAGGATCTCATAGAACGGATCCCACTTGCCTGAGCGCTTTTCGATTTGAGCCGTTGCGGAAGCGAGTCCAACCAGGGACAAGCCGAAGAGGAGAGAACTCATGATGATCAGAGTCCTGCAAGAAGAAGCTATACAAAAGCAAGTGAAAGATAGAATAAAGAATGACGACTGCGATGCCCCTGCAATCTAGAGGCAGTGGGCAAGACCGGAGATATTGCGTGCGAGACCAGCTCTGCCAACTTAAATCCGATAGAGAAAGAGATCACTGAACGACCTGGTGATGCAGTTGTACAAGGTCACCAATACAATCACCGGCGCACAAGACTGCGAATCGGCGACTGAAATTTAAATAGGCGATATTCGAAAATGCAGGTATGCGTGCGCAAACCAAGGCTTTGTCTTGAATCTTTGTTTCGATGATTGTCGCTTTATCTTGACGGTTTGTCGCACAAGAACCCCAAACAATCTACAATGGGAACCAAGAAAACGACCCAGTCGATTCACTTGGTTGTCAAACGAAGGGAGAACGATGCAATTTCGCTGCTGGAGGAACCCGACCAAAACGAATCCTCGGACCGAAATTGCAGAGGTTGACGGGCAACGAAAAGGAATGTGAGTCGGTGATCCAGTCACTTCTTGGGTCGGCAGCTATCAAGGAACGAAGGCAAACAGGGAGAAATCCCACCGGAGATCTGCCAAGAAGCAAAGGGAGAACAAAAATAAAATCGCAAAAAAACCCGCAACGGTCGTACGGGAGGGGGAAGGGGGGAAGTTGAAAAAGGGAAAGAAGATCGGACAAAAAAGAAAGAAAGAGAAAGAAGGAAAAGGGAAGAAGAGAAAGATTCAGCACAGGTCTTCTCTCGTCTCCTCTTTTTTTCGCGCCCAGAGGCGGGGGGGCGGCGCTTGGTAAAGAAGGAAAATATACAGGCCCACCAAGAACAACGGACAACTCTGGAGTCTGGACGGTCTCCTAGACTCCTCCTACTCCGTAAGCTAACAGCAGCATCCAGCAAACAAGCTAGCAGTAAATACAGGGGGGAAGTTGACTCGAGTCGACAGGGACGGGGAAAGGAACCCGCCAGTCCGGCCAGCCGCCAGGCACAACATTCTCCTGTCATCGACTCATCAGACCGGACCCCTAGTGTGGCTCCTGCAAAATGGATCCATCATCGGCGTTCCACAGTTCAGGCGAAATCAGGAAGCAATTGCTCAATTGCCTAATTCACTTGCGGTGGCGGCGAGGCCAAAAAGGAGAGTAATGGACGCTGAATGGCCCGAAGATGAAACAAGTTAAGAGGAGGGGACGATCTGATCTGGATTGACGCCCTTGCATGGGCGAATCAACGGAACCGACGACGGGTGGAGCAAGAGATCGCTGTTTGAGAAGACGGGCGAGGTTGGTTGGTTTGCGGTGCAAAAACCACCGGGCAAGAAACGTCTATCCTTGCGTTGGAATCATCGTCATCAGCAACATCATCATCATCATCATCATCATCATCGCAGCGGATCGTCGTGATGCAGGTACAGATGCAGGTCTGATTTGCCGTCGTCGGTCAGCCAGGATGGGAGGAAGAAAGAATGAAGGGAAATGCAAAAATAAGACCAAAAAAAGGAAAGACGGCCGACGGGAAAAGGGAGAATGGATTCCTCAGGACGAAAAGATGACTGAGCGATGCATAATCGGGCTTGGCGCACCGGATTAATTTCAATTTAATCTACATCCACATGGCGTTATGCTGGCCTCCCTTGGCGACTCGGATGATATTCTTAAATTTCTTAACGACTAAACTAGTCTTGACAACTTCTCGATATATATTGCCCTCTTGATCCAGATTGAAACATTCAATATCCTCCCCCTCCCCCGAGTCCCCGGCGCTTGCCTGACAGCCACTATCTGTCGCTCTAGCGTCAAAGAGCACGGAGAAATAACCACTCTGGAAAGTTGAACTATTCTTGTTTACTCCGGAGTAGTAATTAAAAGTGTCTACATCACGGACTGCGTTCTCCATGCTCTTTCAATGACACTCTGTCCGGGCCACTAATCTCCGCCTGTTCTCGTCGTTCACTGGTCGTCTAGGTTGCACTTATCCATCTCATCCGTCCGTGAGTAGCACCAAGGAATCCAACAGTCCCAATCAGAAACATCGCCCCTGGATATCCGGGAGTACAGCCCAGGGACGCACGTCTTTAGTCGACTGGTAGGCTGTAGCACATACTCCGTAGTCGCTGGGACCTGTCACATCGACCCGCCCCAGAATCATTTGATTTGCAAAAAAATGTGCTCAAAACACTCGGGCCAGGAGAATGGATCCTCCTCTGCCTTCTCAATGTCTTGGATATTCATGACAAACCGCTCCCCACAAAAAAAAAGCTATTTTAAAAACCCAAGTAAACTAAATATGAAAAGCGCATGCAAATGGAAAGGAAAAAGAAGAAAATCCAACAGTTCAAAACAGACCTCATCGCACCAAATGCCCTTGGGTATCAATCGTCGCCAAAACAAAGATAATCCAAGAAATCTCTAATTCAGAACTCCGGCAATTCCCCCTGCAACCCAAGAAAATCCAGAAAAAGAAAAGAAACTTAACTAGAAACGACAAAAAAAAAAAGATTTGGTTCCCTGCCCCACGGAGATTAAAAGGACCAAAATTAGCCACGGGATGTGGCAGGGATTCCCATCCACCGGAGAGCCGCCCCATAACTACGGAGTAACGCAGTTATAGAAAACTCAACTCATCCTCGCTATCGTCCTGAGTAGTACGAGATACCACCCCACGCGTCCGTCGAAGAGGTAGGCTGCGTGGTACCGTAGACGCCTTGAAGGACTCCTCAACCTCTAATTTGGTGGTGGGAAGAGACATCCTCGCACGAGCCGAACGAGTACGCAGACTAAGGGGTTCGGAGGAGTATTGAACGGTCGATCCGCTCGACAGAAAATCACTTTTCTTGTTGATGATGACCACCTCGATTTTAGTTGGCCTTGCCTCTGAACAAATTCCCCGCACCGGCCGATTCTTTGCATGTACCAATTCCTTCAAGGCACGGGCGGTTCTGGTGCGGGCGGCTATCGGGGTGCGATCTGACTCAGATAAAGATGTAGACAAAAGGCCCGCGGGACGAAGGGGCGATTCCTGTGCCTCCTTTGCATATTCTTTCCGAGGGGTCGATCGAAGCCTTTTCGGTGATCTTGGATTGCTGCGGCCTGCTGGGGCGCACGCCCGCTTGGTAGTGATAGATGGTGCCGATGACGTTCTGCTTGAAGCAGCGTGTCGAGAGTTGGTAGAGCTGGGAGAGGTACTACTGGTGGAACAGGGTATCGTCGGCGGCTGCTGCGACCGTGTCTCGACACGTTTGGACCTCAAGTCCCCATGTGCCTTGGGTTTGGGCGCCGGAGTGCTCGCCACCCATTCGCCAATGCTATCCTCCCATCGAAATAATCCAGTGCTACCTGCCCGTCTGGACATTTCATGCTGGACTGTCTTGAGGCTGCGCTCTGTTGTAAGAACCTGCTCTTGAACCTCCATGGCCCAGACGTGGTCATCCGGATCCAGGGTCGTTTCCGCTAACCCCATCGCCGTCTCTGCCGCTACCTTGCCCAACAGTAAAGACACGCCGTTTCCATTCGTCAACTGAGCCAGCTGAGAAACTCGGGAACGAACCTCGATTGGTGTCCGGGACTTGTCGCCCTTGCGCACTTGCCCGCAGCAGTGAAACACCTGTCGCACAAGCTCCGCCAACTCTTTGACAGTGTCATGTTGAGCCGCCAATGACTGAAAGAATGATTCGAAACTTCGTCTTGAGATCGAGGCACGGTCACTAATGACCTCCGAGGACTCCTCGCCGCAGCGCAGCACGTAGTCGCCGAGCAGAACATATGCGCGACGGAGGGATCGATACGTCGGTCCGTGAGCTCCTTGCGGCAGTGGTTTCATCTCAATGTCTCGTTGAATGGCGAAAGCCAATGATCCGACTATGTCACGAACTTTCGCGCCGATGGCGATCTCACTGGCGTTGGAGGTTTGCAATCGCGCGATGCACATCCCACAGAGCGCAGTCACGAGGCTTGAGACAAGATTACTCAACGCATCTTGAATCGGAATGGGACACGGCGTTTGGTCCGTGGGTATCGTTTTCACATTTGTCGTCGAAGCCCGTGTGCCTCTGAAGCGCTCCCGGCGCGGAGTAGTTTCACAATCCATTGTAGAAAACAGCGCATCGGTCGCTGGGTAGATTGCACCAGCCGAAAGGACGACTGCTTGTAGTAGTCGCGTGGCAGCCGCAGAGTCCCCATCCTCGGTGGATAGGGATTGGATTGCCCCGTCTATACATTTTTTCCAAGGGGTGGTGACCATCCACTCGGGAGGCAGCACCCGACGGAGAAGAAGTTTAGACATCTCATCAAAAACAAATGATCGCCTCCCTGTCGACCGTCTGTAGTAAGTGCATAGGGCATAAACTGGGTCGTCACAATGGCCCGAAGGCTTGGGTAAATCAAAAACGGCTGGGTATTCATATTTTCCAAGAGTTACCAGAATTTTGGACATGAGTGATTCAAAAGCATCAAATTCACCCTGCACCATACACTCCTTCATTAGTCGACAAGCAGCCAATCTGGTAATCCATCCTTTCTGTATCATCTCGGAGACAAGGTGAATACCCCGAGCGCGCACAGCTTCGCGGAGTGGCTGCCATCCTGATCCCATCGGGGCATAATGTGCCTCTAATTCTGTGAAGTAGGCATCGCACATATCCACGTCACCATCTTCGTCCAACTCGTCCTGTAATCTCTGTTCCTCTGCAATAAAAACCGGGAGACGTCGCACGGCCATTGACAACAATGACCGAGTCCCCCGAGCTTGCTCGTTCACTCGAGTTTTATTCAACATTTTAATGAATGCGCGGTCTAGAAAATGTGCTATATCGACGAATCCCGCGTCTCCGGATAAATCGAGAACCTGCTTCCACGAGCCCTGGTAAGCGGGGAAATTGGAGTGGTTTGTTCGTGTCGGCTTTCTGTTTTCCGTCGACGCGGCCAGGCCTGTAGGGGGTACGACATTTCGGAATAGTTGTTTCCTGAACGATGATGGTTCCGACGGCCCCCGTGCTCTTCCAGTGATCAAGGGTGTTGCAATCTCGATCGCGCCAGGGAGCGTTTTTGGTAATTCGGGGCTGGCAATTGATAATCGACTGCGCCGTCGGGCCGCATTTCCTCGTTGTCCCCGAGTCGAATAACTATGTCGTAACCGTCGTTTTTCTGGTTTCCCGGGAATCCAGGCCGGGTCGCCCGGTTCTTCGTCCGAAAACGAGCAGCCTTGTTCGACTCCGGAAGACTTTGACGGTGGCTGTGTAGCAGTGGGTTCGCGGGATTCTGGTCTTTCCTTGACGCTGGTCTGGATTTCGTGGTGTTTCTCTAAACGATGATAGATGGAGGTCAAGGGGCGCAGCATGCGATTAGCCCATTTTGCGGTCGGTTGAATGTCTTCCATATCGCAGGAAGGGTTCCAATCTGCCAAAAAGAATAAATCCAATTGATCATGCCATTCGGAAGGATGTTCGTCTTCAGGAGGACGGCTGAAGCACTGGAATCGCGTGTTTACGGTCGGTCAAAGTAGTCCCATGTTACCGTCGGTTTGCGAAGCGGCTGCTCATAGGCAACACGGAGGTTGAAAGAGGAACAGAAAATATGCGCACAACTACGCTATATTCAGTAGAATAAAATGTGAAGAAAATGGCAACAATAGGCCATAAGATACTGCTGGGTTGTAAGACGACAAGAAGGATGAGGTTGCGACGGACCGTCCGTGAAAGACAATAAACATTGAATACTGCCGGAAGCGGTCAAGCTGCCGACACAGACGGAACAGCATTCCTCCGAGGTATCTCCAACTCTTTGCGCGTTGGACGTCAAGCAACCACCAGAATTACTTGTGTTGCAGTTGATTCCAATGAAGATTCATTCATGTGTTCGTCATTGATGCATGCTTCAACTAGATGAAGGTCATATATATAATACATAGCTTATTCCAAAGCACTATAGCATGCAAATCACCCGACCTTGCTATGCACTTCCCGCGATAAACATTTCCTGTTGGAAAGAAAGGCCAAAAACCCATAAGAAAATAAGAGTAGAGAGATTTTTACATCACATGAAAAAGAAGAAAGAAGAAGGGGAAAGGTAAAAAAAAAAATAAAAGAAAAAACGAGATAATAAAAGAAATAAAGAATGAAATGATAAACACCCCGCTCATCCGACATGGAAACCCCTGGTTTTCAGTATAGCATCTAGCCGTCACACATATAAGACACGAGCGTGAATTTTTGTTTTTATATTACCCAAGAAAGAAAAGAAATGGAGGTAAGGTTTTAAGCCGACGACTTCTTCGATCCCCGGAGCTTAGGGTTGCTGGCAGCGGCACGCTTCTTCTGCTTGGAGCGCGACGCGCTGGCGTCACCACCCTCGATGAACTTCAGCAATTCATCAACGCTCCGGGAATCCAACGAGGAGCCTGCGGCGCCAGATGCCTCGGGAGCCGACTGGCCGACACCGGGCTGAACCTTGGTGCCCAGGGACCGAGTGTTCATGTTGATGCGGCGCAGACGACGAGCCTGGATGTCCTTGGCGTGCTTGGCGATGGAGACAGCGTTCTGGGTGAGCTGTTCCAGCCAAGTCTCGGCCTCCTTGGTGTTCCGGTCGTCGGGTCCAAGCTGGCTGAGGAAAATGTTGTAGGCATCGCGCATCTTACCAACGGCGGCCTTGGAGTCCTGGTCAAGAGCCAGGGCTTGCGCCAGCTGGAACAGGATCGTGGCGGTGTTGATGGACTGCTTGCCAAAGAGCGACTCACAAACCACAAGCGAAGCCTCGAACCACTTCCGAGAATCGGTGTACTGCTTGAGGTGTTGCAGCATCACGGCGGCGTTGTTCATGGTGGTGATAGAGTCGGGGTGGTTAGATCCGTAGATGATCTTCCACAGGTCCATGGCATGTCTGATGTAGGCCAGAGCGGTCTTGGTGTTTCCAGAGGCGTGTTCAAACAGACTGAGGTTGAGGTAGCTGAGGATGGTGTCGGCAGAGTCAACACCCAAGGTACGCTCGGTCACAATGACAGCCTTGCGCGCCAGCTCAACGGCAGCCTCCTTCTCGTCGGTCTGGTAGTAGAGCATGGAAAGTTGATGGTAAAGCTTGGCAACCTCGGGGTGGAGAATGCCGTAGATCTGTTCATGCAGAGAAAGAGATTCCAAGATGAGCTCCTGGCCCAGCTGCTTCTGGTTCTGCATGAGGGAGATACGACCAGCCTCCAGAGCCTCCTCGGCAAGGGAGCTACGGGGCGACGCATCCTTAACGAGGGGCACGATGTTAAGGATATCGTCCGGAACGATAGAAAGCGCAGGCTTCTCGGGGGAAGCAGCACGAGCCGGCGAGTTGGAGTCGCCGCCCTTCTTCTTCTTGTTCTTCTTGCCATCATCGTTGCCAGCACCGTTCACACCGTTTGTGGCGGGAACCTTGGGCAGGTGCGACTTCTCGAATGCAAACTCACGCGCGCCAAGCTGGAGACCCAGCTTGATGGAGATATCACGGAGAAGCTGCAAGTGTCGGAGGGAGTTGAACCATTCAGGTGCCAAGGTAAAGCGGTAACGAAGAGTAACCTGCTTCTCAATGTCGGCCCGCAGAGAGGCGGGAGTGACCTTCTCGAAGGAGAAATCAGCCTCGGGGTAGATCTCGCGCATCGCAGCGTCGATCTCGGGGCGCGGGTTGGCGTTGACGTCGGTGCCAATAAGACAGTTCAGCAGATGGGCCACGCAAGAGGCGACGAACGGAGCCGGCACGTTGCGCAGGTACTCGTTAGCAATGTGCTTGAAGCCACGAGCGACCATCTCCTGGACTAGGAGAGTCGACAGGGCTTCCAGGCGGGAGCCCTTCTCCAAGGACAGCTGGGCCAACTTGCCGAGGTAACGGATGTTGATACCACGCTTGTGCAGGAGCTGGCTGAGCGACTGTCCGTCCATGGGGAAGCCAACATCTCCGTCGTGCAGATCCTGGATCAGCTCGGGCATGACCTTGGAACGCAGGAAATCGCAAGCGTCCCGGACTTCCTTCTCGTCCTGGGCCCACTGCTCCTTCTCTTCGTCGGTCTGGGGAACCTGGCCGCTGCAGACGTCAGGGTTCAGGGCCAGCGAGAATCCAGAGATATCAACCCGCTCCTGATCCAAAGCCTCCTCGTTCTTCTCTTCGGCGCCCTCTTCCTTCGCGTCGGCAGATTCAGACTTCTCCTTGGCCGCAGTCTCCTCGGCCTTGGCGCTGCGACGGCGCTCGACTTCAGCCTTCACATACTGGCTCATCTTCTGTCTCCAGTAGGCTTCGACCAGCTCCAGTCGCAGGACGGACATGCGGTGAGGGTAAGCGTCGCTACCCTCCTCTTCCTGCCACGTCACATCCAGGGGCGTGACCCGGTAGAGGTCAAGCACGTACTTCCGGCCGTCGGTGCCCAACAGACCCTTGGTTTCGACACTGCCCTCGAGATCATGACGCTTCGAGTCCTTATCCCAGACAGCATGCTTCTTGATGCGCAGGGCCTTGGACAGCTTCTCGAAGACCGAAACGAAGTCGGGGTGGGTCGCAACGACGTCCTTGCCCTCAACACCGCCGTAGTCGATCTGGTGCTCGCCGGGCTCACGCTGCTTGAAGATACCAGGCACGATACTCTGACCGACGATACGCTTGCCAAGGTAGTCAACAACGACGGTTCCGGGGGTGAACAAGCCGTTGATGTCGAGCTGGTTGACAGCCTTGATACCCAGGACATCTTTGCCAACAGCCACGCGAGCGGCTTCGTCACCGCCCTCGGAGGCGAAAGTGCCAACGCCGTCGGCACCGAAGGAGTAGAAGATGTTGTTGTACACGAAGATCTGAGCGTCCCGATCCTCGGTGGGGTTCAACGGGGCAACCTCGCCTTTGGCAACCAGGACGGCACCACGGGCGGCAGCCTCGTTGTAGTCGGCAAACAACTTGGACGTCAAGCGCTCGCGGAAAACGCGGTCTTGAACGGTCTCACGAGGAAGCTCGCGGGTGGTCTGGAACTCCTCGTTCCAGTCCCTCAGAGTCTCCGCGTTATCCACGCCGGAGATCAGGTAGCTCTCCTGGGATCGCGTGATGTCGGGCTGGTGGGCATTGACATTAGAGGAGGGAGGAGGGACCAACCACGGGCTGTTGGGGATGGCGTTCTGGAAGGGGAAGGTGGTCAGGAGGTCCTTCTTGTTGTTCGACTCCTGCAGGGCTTCGAAAGCGGAGTTGAAGGAGGGTGAGAGGTGAGAGATCAAGGTCAGGAGAGAATGGGCGCTACCCTTCTTGGCGACCGTCTTGGGGAAGGGATCAAACTTGACATTCGAGCACTTGTTCACGTAGAACCCAGACACGTGAGAGGTGATCTGGAACTGCTCGCCTTCGTTGGTGGTGACCTGGAGGTACAACAGGTGGCCCTTCTGGCGAAGGTGGTAAGGAGCAGGGTTCCACGGCGATAGCGAGATGGACTTGACGGTCTTCGGAAGGGGAGCTTCGGCCTTGGGAAGGATGGTCTTCAAGGACGAGGAGCCGGCAATGTCATAGTTCGACAGCGAGTGGTCCTTATCCGAGCTCTCCTTCGCAAGAGCCTCCTCGGCGATCGCATCGTGTAGCGACAAGCCGGCGTCGATGCCGTGGAGGTTGTCGACTCGGTCACCGGCGGCGCCGACCAACTCCCTCATACGCACGACGTGCATGCGGGCCTCCTTCTCGGTGTACGGGTCCTCCACGAGAACGATCTCCGAGTCGGCCTTGAGGTCGGGCACCTCAGACAGCTCGACGAAGTCGTTGATGCGGCTGCCATTGAACTCGAGATGGAAGCAGGTGTATTGGAAAGTGCTGGGCAGCTCGACGATCGACTGGCGGACGTCCTGGACTTGCTCTTGACTCGACACCTAGAGTATTGAATAGAATCATTAGGCCAACCATTTCTGATTGAGAGTTTTGTAGACCTGGATACCCACCATCACCTGGATCTTGTAGGGTTCGTGAGGAAGCTTGACGGAGATCTGGAAGAGACCTGTTCAATGAATGACATCGTTAGTTGTCATTCCGACGACTCATCTATGACAATCACGAATACATACCGCCATTGTTCTCCTCTTCCTGACCCTCGGGGTGGTTTCCGTTGGTGAGTTGTTCGGGCGACTCTGCTATGACGGTTAACCGAACGAGTCCTCCGCAAGATGACCGGGGAGAGCAAGCCAACCTTTCGAGTGCTCGACGTCACCATTGGTCTGCGCCATAATGTGTAATTGGAAGGGGGAAGGTAATTTTAGAGAGAAGTAAAATGGAGTGATGGAAGCGTCCCAATTGACAATTCGTCTAAAATCTCGAATGCCGCGGAAAGGAAAAAAGAAAAAGTGGAAATCAAAAAAGACAGGAAATGACAACAAATGGGAGAATGGGCAAAAGATAAATCAGGGATATGATACAGGGACGAGGGCAATTGAATATATAAACAACAACCCCGTACCCAGGCCAAAGCAGACAAATGGAAAACAAGGGAGAAAGAGATCAAGGGTAGTTGAAGCTGGAGAAAGCACACGGGGAAACCGGGCAGAGAAAATTTCGCGGGTTGCGGAATACCCTCGGAATCGCTCGGGCGGTGGGAAATCCACAACCCACCGGCATTTCTATGACTACGAGGAATTCTCCCCGGGAATTGGCTCGGCGGGAAAACATGGGGGTCCGGCCTAGGAGGAGGAGGGTATTATTCACTTGATGATTTACTAGAATTGAAGTTTACAATCTACGAACCTGATCCCACTCGTACGGTCTTTTTCATCAGATTGAAGGTTCTCTACCGTGGGAATCTTAGGGTTTGGGCGGGAAGCTACGGATGCGGTGAGGATGTGACGGGTCACTGTACCTGACTCAACATCACTTCCGTTGCACTCGAGAGGTACCTGTACATCGGTGAGCACTTCCAGAGCCGTTCTCGGCGTTGGCCACCTTTATCGGGTGTGTTTACTTGATGATGTAGAGCGTTGCGACTGTCTGTTGGATTACACCCGCCCTACAGAATATGTATAAATACATTTCTCGAGTTCGTAGGTTTAGACGGGTCAATAACTATGTAATATATATAATAGACCCATACATCGGGTTACATCCATTCGCTCCAAACGGTTAGAAAAAGCAAAAATAATCATCAATCGCAGAGAGTATGAGAAAGAAAGATAATTCCATGAAGTCTATCATATACCGACAGTACACCGAGTACTCACAGGCAGAGTACAAAGCGCCAAGCCTCATCGATCTGCCGGTGAGGCGCAGCAGCGGAGATTTCCAAAGCGCCAGATCGGGTCCAAAACTCAACTTCATCTCACCTTCTTTTTCTTTTTTCTCGGCTCCCTTTGTCTCCTTGCTTTGGGTTTGCTGTCAATCGTTATCCCCCCCCCGACACTCTTTTCAACCCCCAATGACCCATGTGTGTTTTCGTGGTCGATAATTTGTGCCTTGGTTTCCCCTGATCTATGACTGCGCCACACTTCCTACCCAAATATCCGACTACTGCCAGTCCAGCGCATTCGTTCGAACGGTAAAAGCTTGGCTTCCTTGTTCCTTTTGCTTTTTTCTTTCTCCTTTCTTTTCCTCTTCCTTGCACCAAATATAGCATTGAGTTGATTCCGTCTCCACCTTGTGTGCAGTCTGTGCGTGGAAGATGCTATTGCATCGAAATGTCCAGCGAGCTCTTCCATTGATCTCGCGGCCTCACATTCGCCTGTCGAGGCCACGGAAACCGCTCCATTCAGTAGTTCCCTATCACTCGGATCGGCAATTTTCTCAGGGACCCATTCTGTATAATCCCACTCCCGATCCTCTCGATCAAGATGCGAACGCGAGGGACGACGATCGGGGCCGAACCAATGACTCGGATCCTACCTTCAAATCCACCATCCTGAGAATGTTAGAGACTGCGGCGACAACATTCGCCTCCATCGCGGTTCTAGGGTATGTCGTCCCGAGCGGAAAAGAGCGCACGCCCCCTCCCTCACGCTTGCTAACGAGCCGCCGTCTAGCTTGGCTGGGTACTCCTATCACCAGTACTACAAGTATGTGATATTGCAGAAGATGGAGAATGCCTTCCAGCCCGGCGACCCGGCCCTCGAGGTCGCAGGTGTGGAAGCCGACTCGGAAGATCACTGGGTAGTCCGCGACGAGCAGCCCAGGATTGACGCCATCATCAAGGGCAAGGCCGGCGGTCGCTATTTCCTCATAATCGGAGAGAAAGGAACCGGGAAAACTTCCATGCTTCTTGAAGCGATGCGCAAAATCAATGGCGACGGCTGTTCCGTGTTTGAGGCCCATGGCGATTTGGAAATTTTTCGCATTAGATTGGGGAAAGCGTTGGACTTTGAGTTTCATGAAGAGTAGGTTCCTTTTTTCTTTCCCCATTTTTTGGCCCCTTTTGCATTTAACCGTTTCTTTCTCGCTCTGGTATTGATCTTCTTTCTAGCTACATCGGAAGTCTCTTCAGTATCAAAGGCCCTCGAGATACCACCGCTCTCTTGGACATCGAGCGTGCCTTCAACAAACTGGAGAAAGTCGCCCTGAAGAGAAGGAGCCAAGGCTTGCCGCCATTGGTTATGATTATCAACAGCACGCACTTGGTAAAGGATGACCATGACGGCCAGGATCTACTCGAAATGATCCAGCAACGAGCTGAACAATGGGCGGCCAGTAACTTGGTGACCATGGGTGAGTTCAAAGAGGTCCCCACTCGGTGATATCTTGCAACTAATGCGTTCTTTTCAACCATGAAAGTACTAAACAGCGATGACTACTGGGTCTATGAGCGATTGAAACGATATGCAGCGAGAATGGAGGTTATTCCGGTTTCCGACTTGCCCAAACAACGGGCAATGAGCGCCCTGAAGGGTTACCGGAAGCGTTACTTCCGTGAAGAACTGTCTGACGCGGTTCTCGAGGAAGTGTACGACAAAGTTGGCGGGCGACTGTCATACCTCAATCGCGTTGCAAAAGCCAAGGATCTTATGAAGCTTTGCAACTCTATCTGCGAGGCCGAGAAGAGCTGGCTCCTCAACAAATGCTGGATCCTTGGACCTGAAATGGACGACGACGTCATGGACGAGCAGAAGTTCTCGGTACGTACATTGACTGCGATGCATTATATGAATGAGTTGAAGGATGCTAACGTCGCGATAGTCTGCCGCTATGGTTCTTGCCAAGGCACTTGTTGACAAGGAGGGAGAGATGGAGAAGAACTACGACCCTCACATCGGTCATATTCTCCCCGAGATTCCACTCCACGAAGCGCGGCAGATCATGACCAGAGCCGACTTCATCCAAAGCTATGATCATGAGAACATCTTTACCATTGACTCACGGGCCATGGTCCGAGCCGATTCGGTCCCTATGCAGAGGGCATTCCGCGAGATCTGTGGCAAACCTGACTTTGAGAAGCACCTCGAGGGCACTTTGGAGCGCATCGGAGATATCGAGAGTCTCGGCCGTACGCGAGAGCTGACCATTAAAGATCTCTGGGATAACGGCAAATATCAGCTCCGCCTGCGGGATTACAAGGGACGCGACAACGGCTCGGCCGAGTTTTCAGTTGTGGAGCGCCCGGAAGACAACGAGGATGATTAAGAGACTTCTAGATGGTAATGTGTACGGATTGCTGGCCTTGTGTATATTATGTGGTACATACAATTGGTATTGGTATATTGTGTTGATAGAATTGCACGGTACATTTCAGCTTATACAAACACATGAGGTCATCGTTGGTCAGCTGGTCTCGTGTCCAGCTTCTTCCGGCATTAAATCGCCATGACATCATCGCGCGCTCACCGCCTGCAGTCGGTTTCCCGCCTTCTTTTTTATGATCGCGTTGGCTTCGCTCTTGATTTTCTTTTCTCCCCATCTGCAGAAATTTTCGATTGTTCTGATCGTTACATCTTGAATTTCGCGAGGACTTTTACCTGATGATGGCTCCGCGTAAGAAAGACGTCCTATCCACCGTGACTGACAAGACCGAGTCTGCCTCCGACGCGGTGGACCGATCCGCCAGCCACCTGCGCCAGAAGACTCGTTTGGAGAACATCCCATCTCCAGCCCGATTCATTCTCGTTGTGGGTAGTAGCTTGATCCTCAGCTCTACCTTGTTTAGTCTCTCCTCGGGCATCACCTTAGGTGAACTCGGCAATGTGAGCAAACGCCTCGAGGAATGGTGGGAAGTGGGGGGCTTGATAGTGTGGAAGGCCCTCGAGGTCGGACTGGCCTGGGCTCTAGGATTTGACGGTGAGTTATATCAAGTACCCTCCAATGCCTTGATGATTTGCAAATGCTGATAAAGGTACAAACAGGCCGAGACGTGTCCTCGTTCATCTTCCTCACCCACCTGCCCACCTACGCTCTACTTGTCTCTTTCTACAACATCCGACCCACCACCGTCCTCGCCTCGTACGCGATTATCCTCTCCTCGACCTCAATCCCATTCATGATCCTCCGCAAACCCTCATCCGTGCATAACCTGTCCGGCGCCCCTTGGGATGCTGTCTCCAACCGGTCGATCCTCCAAGACCGCGCGATCACCGTCTACACTACCCTCGCGGCGACGGCTATTTTCACCGTCTTCCTGTACATCAGCTACGCCACCTGGCTCCCAGCCCAGCTTGTCCTCCACTTCATCAACATTCCTGATATCAGCACCGTGCACGCCGGCCCCGCAGGTCTTCCCGTCCTCTTCGTCGCTCTTCTCCCCGCCGGCTGGGCCGCGCGAGACTTTCTATTCGCGAGCTCCGCCGGCGCATTAGCGTCGAAATTGGACTCTGATAAAATGTCTCCTCCTGCCTCCTCTTCATCCTCCTCCACCGACCGCCAGGGCGAGTATCTCATTTCCACGATCTATCGCAAGACATGGGCCTCCTTGTCCGCCAAAACGCGAGTTCTGGTTTCGCGCACCTTCGTCCTCGCCAGTATGCTGGTGATCAACACTATCATCCAGGTAGCGGGCACCGTCGACGGAGTTGACATCGAAGGCGCGTCCGCGTGGGGATCCGTCTGGGCTGTTGCGACTTTCATCGTGGCAGGGCTCTTTGCCTGGATTGAGGCCATCGATGGCGTATAACCACTACCATCTCCACCAACACCGCCATGTCTTATGATTCACGAACTCCTTACTTACCTACTTGCTTGACTTGACCATCTGTTTCTGTTAAATTCAGCAAGGCGCGTGCGTGCAAGGAAACAAAAACCAAAACAAAAAGGGGTTTTTATCTGGTTTTTTTTTAAACGAGTGACGAAATATGGAAAACACACATGAATCGGTCATGGTCGATTCATTTAGTTACTTTGCTTTCGTGCTTTCTCTTTTTCCTTTCCGGGAGTTTCTTCCTTCTTCCCAATTATCTAGCGTCACGAGTCTACGTCTTAGGGAGTACCTCCCGAATATGTTTTATCTGTGCAAAATTTTACTTGGCAGAGGGGAAAAAAATGGAAGGTTATTTGAATTCGATTCTATTTTGAACCCAGCATGAATATGATAATCGTCATCTAGTCATAGTGAAGCCCTGTAACACGCTTGCTATACATCCGTCTACCTTCAAATTTTGAAGCCGAAAGATCCAATCATAGCCTAGGCTAGTTCTGGACTGAAAAAGATGGTAAGCAAAAGGGGAAGCAAGTAAAGTTCAAAGAAACAGAATCGGTATCTATGGACATGAAATATGTAAAAGAACAAAAGTGAACATTCAAAAAAAAAAAAAAAAAAAAGAAAAGAAAGAAAAGTGACTAGCGAAGTTCCACATCATAACCATCATGGGATGTCAACTCGCTCTGAAACTCCATCGACTTGTTGTGCGGCATCAACCAGCCGGGATGGAAGATGTTGAAGACAGCCACGGCAAGGACCATCATGGCGCCGTCGAGCGCAATGAAGTACCGTTCGGTCGTGATCAGGTATCCGTCCCAGCCCTCGGACAGCTCGATGGTTCGGTAGATACTCCGAATGTAGATGCAGATGACGGAGAAGACCATGGCTCCGAACAGGGGGTAGATGGTACCGGTGGTATGGCGGAGCAATCGATGCTTGATACAGCGGCGGACGAAGTCGGCGGCGCAGACAACGAAGACGGTGATGGAGAACATTTGGAAGACGATGCCGGCAACCATGATGTGCGTGCCGGGTGCGGTGTCGCCGTCGATCTTGTCGGACTCGGAGGAGGCGATACCACCGCCGATGGCTTGAATGACGAGGGAGACAACGTCGCAGGTGCAGAAGATCCAGAGGTAGAGATTGGGGCTGAGGATGGAGGACTCGCGACCTAATATTTGGATGAAGCGGCCAAGAAGGACGTAGATACCGGCGGTAAAGAAAGTCGGGGCTGTTGAAGAAGGGTTTCGTTAGCACGTTGATCGGTGGGATGGTAATCTGGGGTTGTCTTTATCTTACCGATGATCAATGTTGAGATCTGCATCAGGAAAGCATTCGAGTTATAGGGACATTCTGCAGACCATGTACGTCCGGCCCAGCCAATAATCTCCGCTGCATAGGTAGGTCAATTTCCGCTGTCTTAGTTGATGACCGCAAAGGAATACATACTCAAACACCCAATAGTGAACACAACGCACCACCAGTTCCTCTTCCATATAAATTGAACCGTGTGGGCGAGCATCGAGATACCGAACAGTACCAAAAAGACAATGCCTGCTGGCAGCGACGGTACATAGCCGTAAGCTGTACCAAATCCCTCAATGATAGCATGGCAGCCAGTCCTCAGCTCCATTTGCTGCTCCTCAGTCAATCCGTTCGACATGGTGCGAGTCTGCGGTCAATGACCACCAAATTCTAAGTCTTGATAGTATAGGCGTAGTCGAACAGGGCGTCCAACAGGCGACGAACAATCAGCACGCGGGGCGAGTCGGAACTGGGAGACTCTAATGTAATATAGCCCCTAGAAATCGGAAAGTGACTTCTCCACAAGGCGGCGAACAAAGTATAAGATTAATGAAAGTTGGCAACACCCAGCAAAGATCAAGGGGTGGCGGCGCTCAGCTATAATTTAGCTTTGACATCAACCGCGCATAAGCATACGAAGCAAAGAAAGAAAGCAGAGAAGCTTGCGGATCTGTACGAGACATTAAGAAACTAAAAACCCGAATCCTTCAAAATCAGCTCTAACCCTGAACCAAGCACCAGCTGCACCACAGCCTTGGAACACCGGTTGCCCGAACAGAAATCCCCTGTCGGTGTTCGGATAGACCACAAAATTTTGACTCGTCTCGCGTTTGCTTTTTGGGATCCTCAGTCGATAACCAACGGTACGGCGGGGGCACTCCCGCGAAACGGCGCATTCTGATTGCATCGCCACGAACAAATTACCATCAATTTTCTTCTCGGGCCGTCGTCAGAGACAAGATCATTCGGCGGAGGGTTTGCCAGGGCCCCAAAAATGGGTTCCCCACGGTCACTGATTGCTCGCAAGGTCCGCCCGTTTGGGTTTAGATCGTCCGCGAGTCCCGAAGTCCGAGAAACAGCAGGCGGATCACAATTCATCGCTTCAGCCTTTTATCGAGGATTTTGTCAATGCCAATGCCAATACCCGATGTCCGAGTCGACTGGCGAGCTCGGTGGAGTGAGAGGCCCCTCCCTTAGCCCCATTATCTTCGTATTTTGGTCAGCCAGAGGCCCAGAACAGCCACGGTGGTCCCGTTCGGCGGAAGAGTTGATATCAACGGCTAGATTCTTGTCGGCCGGCACGACAACCGCCCGTCGGAGATATTATTAGGTGACAGCAATGATGTCATAAGCGAGGGAGTCCATCGTGCATCGGAGTTATAGTTTCAGGAGGCCCTCGATAGGCATCAACAGACACCGCGCAGACCCTCTGACCGCTGGAAGGATGCATATTTTCGTGTCGCGACTGACGCGGGCGATGTCTGAGAGTCGAATTTGAGTCTGAGTCCAGACGGAAAGTGACAAGACACAGACAGCCTTGTCCGTTTCAGGCCGCATCACGTCAGCTGCAGCTAGTCCCGATCGGGCGCCGTTTCAGCCTTAGGCAGACAGCGATCAAGTCCCAAGTTTGAGTCGGAGAATCCTGAAACATTGGATCTCCCTGTTAAGACCTATCGATTACGGCTACAACTGTGGCTATGGAAGCTTTGAGCATATACAAGTGATTCATATTAATTAACGATTCATCACCATCATGAAACCATCCATTACTTCTGCCGCCTTACTTGAACTCCGGCGTGTCATACACGCCTTCAGGGTCTGATGTATCGTTAGCAATGATCCGAAGCGATTGAGCAATTGCACTCACCTTGCAGATTCTCCAAAATATACTGGCGTGTCTTCACGATGTTCTGCGCCAGCTCCGACGTCAACTCCTGCTCCTGGATCGAGACCTTTTCATTCCGCTTGGCCCCCGCCTTGATGGCCGTCTGCGCAACGTGGTACCGGGACACCTGGTTCTGCAGCATCATGTCGAAGGGCGTCGTCGTGCTTCCCTCCTCCATGTATCCCCTGATGCTGACCCGCTCTAGGCGTGGCCGTCCGAACAGCAGTCCCTGCAGTTCATTCGGATACCCGTGGTAGTTGAAATGGATGGGCCTGTCGGGCGTGAACAAATTGTCGAAAGAATCCGTCGACAGCGCATGAGGGTGGGAGCCCTGTGTTTCCAGGATCATGAGGTCCGTCACGTTGACCACGCGAACTCGAAGGTCGGGACAACGTTGGCGCAAAATGGCAGCTGCGTAGATGACTTCGAACATCACCTCGACGCCGATTCCGACCAGGACCACGTCCGGATCAAGCCCGTCGTCCGTACTGCAGAACTTCCAGATCGAAGCACCGGCTCGGCAGTGGTTCTCTGCTTCTTCGGGTGACAGGTACACAGGCGTCGGCTGCTTCGCACCCACCATCAGATTGATATAGTTCTTTGACTTTAAGCAGTGATGCAGCGTTGTCAAGAAGGTGTTGGCGTCGGGTGGGAGGTATACCCGGGCGGCCGTCGGTTTCAAATTGAGCACCGCGCCGATGAAGGATGGGTTCTGGTGAGAGAAACCATTGTGCTCCTGCCGAGCCCATGTGCTAGTCTCGATGTAATTGATGCTAGCTACGCCTTCATGCCATTGCGTCTCCCGAGCCTGGTGGTTTGACGAAGAGTTAGACGTCATACGATGCACTGGCCGGTTAGGCAAAAGAGTCACTTACCATCTTCATGAACTTGGCATACTGCACCATCATCGTGTGGACAATACCCAGGAAGCTTTCGTACGAAGGGAAAATGCCCACTCGGCCGGTCAAGGTATAACCCTGAAGGAACCCTTGGCACAGATGTTCGCTCAGCACCTCAATGACTCGACCGCCTTTGGCGTTGGAGAACTGATCCCACTGGAAATTCCTGCCCGTGTGCTCAAGTGCAGCGTCCAGCTTGTTACTCTCCAGTTCATCAGGGGAGAATAATCGGATGTTGTGGGGGTTCTTTGTGAAAACCTGGTCAATGAGAGCGCCAATCGCCTTCATTGCACTCTGCTGGGAGCCCTTCTCGACACAGAGCTTCCTCCAGTCTGGAAGGTCGAGGGGTTTGTATGCCTTGTAGGCTTCGTGGCGCTGGCCGAGCTTCTTCGAATCTTCCGAGGGGATGATCGATGTAACATCTTCAACGATGTCTCCAGATTCCGTGAATAGATCCTTTGGACCGTACGAGGACAGCCACTTTTGAAGAGCTTGAAGCTCCTCTTTGTCCTTTTTGGCATTGGGAAGAGGCACCTGATGTGAATGGAACGAGCCCTCTATGAACTGCCCGTGCAATTCCTTGGGTCCTGACCAGCCCTGCGAGTGGAGATTAGCCTGGGTTGTTGCTCTGAGGGAATTCGGCAGGCATACCTTTGGCGTTCGCAGAACGATCATCGGCCATCTCGGCTTCATGATTGGCTTACCAGAGCGCGCAGCCTGCTGGATCTTGTGGATTTCACCGACGGCCCACGCGACTGAGCAGTGCAGATCGGCATCGATGTCTTCAAGATTCTCAACAATGCGGACTTGATAGCCGTAACCGGTGAAGAGGGTGACCAGTTCCTTGTTATCCATACATCCGAAGATTGTACGCTCGCTGATCTTGAATCCATTGACGTGCAGGATAGGGAGGACGGCCCCTGACTCTGCAGGGTCGAGGTATTTGATTGCATGCCATGACCTATTCTCTGAATCAGCAAACCGGTATACATGTGGCGCACCGCACTCGTGAGAGTAAAAAACCTACGTGGCTGTCGGTCCCGTCTCCGCCTCTCCATCTCCGACCACACACGTAACGATCAGGTCGGGGTTATCCATAACAGCGCCAAACGACACCGCCAACGCATACCCCAGCTCGCCTCCTTCGTGGATAGCACCTGGCGTCTCGGCATTGATGTGACTGTCTCCTGTTAGCTGCGCCCATCACATCCCACCGCGCGAGATAAAACGAACCTTGGCAACCCAGCCGAAGTGCTGAACGTAGAAATGAGATTCCTCAACCCCTCAGCATCGCGCGAGTATTGCGGATAAAACTTTCCCAGCGAACCTTCCAGCCACAGGCAGGACAGCAACGCCGGCGCGCCATGTCCCGGTCCCACGACGAATAACATGTTCAGGTCGTGCTTCTTGATGATATAGTTGAGATGGGAGTATACCAGAACCAGACCGGGACACGTTCCCCAGTGACCTGTAGATGTCGTGAGCGGAGTTACATACATCTCGTTTGGAACGTCCATTCCCACTCCACTTACCAAGTAACCTTGGTTTGATATCCTCATGCTTCAAATCCCGCTGCAAGAACACATTATCCTGCAGGAAAATCATCGCTAGATTGACAGATGTAGTTAGTACTCAGTCCCCAAAACTCCGACACGATAAACCTCGCAAGAAAGAAGAAAGAATAAGAGCAATCTCACCCGCTGCGATATAAGCAGCAGCCCGACGAAACTTCAACAACCCATCGTTCGCCGACTGATTCAAACTCGTCTGCTGCAGCTGCACCTGCAATTGTTCCACCAGATCCGGGATATGCGACGGCTTGGCCTTGGGATTCGGCCTATCGATCACCTCTCCAGGCATGTCTATTATTGTCTAGTGTAGGTAGAAGCGGATAAGATAAAAGATAAGGAGTGGATCGGTTTATCTCTCTCTCTCCCTCTATCTTGTCAGTTTGTAAATTGTAAGGCTGTAGGACTGTTAACTGATCGACGAAGTCCCAAATATAACGAAAGAAACGATTGTTTAAATACCAAAGTTAGAAAGAGCCCTGTTAGCGATGGTCGTTGGTGGATTGAAATAAGTCGAGAAGTGGTCGCCTTTTACGTCACACAGCAGTGACATCACAACCTACCTAGTTGCTCTCTTGACCCGGGAACGTCGGATTGCGAACAACAGGGAATCAGCAATCTTTCAATCGAATAGTCCACTTTTTTCTTCCTGTCGGTTTTCTAATTGTCGGCTTTGATTCTAGTCGACGTGATCTAATTACCAAGGACCAGTCGCTCGGTTTTTTAATTCCTTTCGCACTTGCTTTAACAACTGTACTGTTCCTATAGCAATCTATACATACATCACCACACACTCCCTCAGAATGCCACCCAAATCAATCCTCGCGGTGAACGCCGGCTCGTCCTCTGTCAAACTCACCTTCTACACCTACGAAAAACACCCACAAGTGATTGCCAACGCCCAGATCTCGGGGATCACGGCCCCACCGCCGACGCTGAAGTACTCGCGCGGCTCGAACAAGCACACCGAGGAGCTCGACGAATCATCCCTCAGCACCCCGCAGGATGCGTTCAAGTTGCTGCTGCAGCGGTGCTTCGCGGATCGCGAGCTCTCCGAGGTCGCAGGCACTGACGATCTCGCGTATATCTGTCATCGAGTGGTGCATGGCGGGGAGTTCAATTCGGCCGTGAAGATCGATGACGAGACGTATCATCATTTGGAGGAGTTGGAGGATTTGGCGCCGTTGTATGTGTGAAAAAGCCTATGCGGGTGGACTTTTTAGAGAAAAAGAAGGAAAAATGGATCGAGGATAACTGACGATGGAGTCTAGGCATAATTTTTCAGCCCTCGAGATTATCCGATCGTGTCGCGATGAGCTCCCCTCCGTTACGAGTATCACGTTCTTCGACTCGGCATTCCACCAGACGCTTCCCGATCATGTCAAGACGTACCCGATTAACCAGGACGTGGCGAAGGCGCATAAACTGCGCAAATATGGGTTCCATGGGATCAGCTACTCGTATATCTTGCGCTCTGTGGCCGAGTCTCTCAAGAAGCCGACGGAGCAGACGAATATCATTGCGATGCACATTGGAAGCGGGGCTTCGATGTGTGCGATTAAAAATGGGAAATCGGTGGATACAACGTGAGAAACCTCTTTATATTTCTGTTCGATGGAAAGGGTCTGGCGTATGCTGATATTTTCCTTTCTTGGGTCTAGCATGGGACTTACCCCATTAGCCGGATTGCCTGGTGCCACGAGGAGTGGTGATATAGATCCGTCGTGAGTGTTCCTAACATTGGCCGAAGAATATTCTGATCGGTATGAGCATCCCCTTCTGACAGAATTTCAGGCTCGTGTTCCATTACACCAGCGAAGCGGGAAAGCTGAGTCCCGCAAGTACCAAAGAGATGCATATTAGCACGGTGCGTCCTGGCCCCCATCCCTAGCAAAACATCCGAGTGCTGAACTGACCTATACGCATTAGGCCGAGGAAATCCTCAACAAGAAGTCAGGCTGGAAGGTTCTTACAGGGACAACTGATTTCTCGCAGATCGCCGTCGAAAACCCCCCTAGTCCCGAACATAAACTTGCGTTCGACATCGTCACCGATCGCATGTTGGGCTACCTGGGCAATTACTTCCTGAAACTGGGAGGACAGGTTGACGCGGTCGTCTTTGCCGGTGGAATTGGCGAGAAAAGTGCGCTTTTGAGAAAGACGCTGGTGGAAAAGTGCGCATGCATTGGCTTTGCGCTTGATCCTAAAGCAAATGAGAAAGGCCCGGTCGATGGTCAACCCGTCACGGACATTTCATCCAAGGGTAACGGCAATGGTCCGCGGGTGTTGATTTGCCAGACTGATGAACAGGTAAGTGGCTGAGCATGAACCGTCTCAAATAATGGCCCTGCTGATAAATCCGCTGCAGTATGAGATGGCGTACAACTGCTTTGCAGACTTCGGGACAAGCCCGAGCTCATGAAAATGTCCCTATATTCAACTGGCTTCATCAAAGTTAGTTGTGGGGAGACACTAACTAACCATTAGCAATTAATAATATTTCCATCCTTTTCAGGTGACGATATACTGCCTCTTGTTCCCTGCGTAGAAGTATTGCTTCTTTAAGTTTTACGGCGATTCTACGTCGGATTGCATCGGAGATTTCAAGAGAAACAGAGCACGTAGCAGGAATCGGGATGTCGCATGCAGAAGCTGGTCCTATGGTAAACAGCGCTTTTATGTATTCGGGCCCCTAGTCCTGCTTGAGTCTTAAAACGAAGCGAGCGAGCAATGCTGGCCCAGTTCTCTGAGAGTTGGGAGAATATGTTTCGAGGCCATTGACAAGTTGTAGAGGCCACGATAGACATGCGGGAGTCTACTCAGAGCGATGTTACCAGCCTTAAACTTTCATGCTCGAAGCTTGGCAATGCTGTCGCTGTCATCCAAAATTGCATGAGGACTTGCTGCATCTGACCAGCCTTGATGACAGCCTCGTTCAGCTTCAATCGACTGACGCGAGCGAACTCCAGTCCCTAGCTGCCACTGCACCCATGCTTTTTCGAGATGCTCAAATTGACGGCGTTTACACCATCGGGGGTGAATGAAGGGGCATACACTTCTCAAAGCAAAATCCCTTTGCCACTGAACTATGGCCCATATGATTGGTTAGTGACTGGTTTTTCCACTAACTGAAGTTGATCATCGGTTTGCAATGTGGAGGCAAATCACACTGGGTGTTCAGGAATAGCTCCATTCCTGAACCGCTCGGCTGCACAGCACGGTCATCACATGATGCATGGGGGTGCTTGCGGTCGAAGAAGTCACCCAAATCCCTGGCATACGCACAGTGCATACATGGTAGTGTCGGCATCGTACTTCTTGTGCGAACACCACGGAGGCCTGCAGAAAGGCGAGGCGATACACAGACCTACGCCACCGGCTTCATTCGGTAGTAATGCTCGGAAGGGTCAACCCTGCAGAAGCTGGGCTCGATCACCCTTGGTGATGCGAGGAGATCGATGGTTGATTGTTTGATTGATTGACGGATCGTGGATGCAACGATGCGGATGGCGAGTCCCCTTCCTGTCGGTGGAGATCGGGGTTGTTGATTCGTCCGGAAGCCCTTCCGTCGATCACGACATGCTTTTTTTTTTGTGACCTTCCTGGTTGCTGGGTAGGGAGTTGATGCATCAGGTGCGGCTGATCGATGAAGACAGACCAGAGTATGCAGGCCGGTGGGTGGCGGCTGCAAGAGGTCTAGTTCCCCCCTTTTATGGCTGCAGCTGCATGATAATCATCCGTCAATGCAGGTAAGATCCTTGTTGGTATTGATTTTGTCGTACTTCGTAGGTTTGATTGAGCCTTGACAAAAATATCCCCGAGATTCCAGCCCTTCGGTGGTTGGTCGGCACCCCCTTTTTTTTGTTTCTCAATTTGTTCTTTCTTTTCTGTGTTCCATGACGCTGATCAACACATCACAAACATATCCAATAATGACCGATCCGATCATTCCATCTCACGCTGCCTGGTACCGACCACAAATTCCGAGCGATTTAGAGAGATCAGCCAGGCAGGCGTCCAATCATGACGCTCGGACGAGTAAAACAGAGGCTGATGGCCGCAAGGGAGATACGATACCCGGCCTCTGGAACGGATCCCAGAAAGAAAATGAGGTTCCAGAACGGTTGATTGCTTCGTCGGGATTTTTTCCTTCTTTAGCCTCGGCCAAACATGTTTCTCTAGTCCTGGTAGGAAGTACCGTCAGCGTTGCTTTCTTCCGTCCCTTCCTCCTTGGATCGGACACGGAACAAAGTACCGAGAGACCGGACTTTGTCTAACCCTAAATATATAGTCTGGACAGGGATCTACGAGCCCTGAGAATGGCCGATGGTGTGAGCCGTGTACGAAGTTCGGGGGAGGCCATCCTTTGCGAATCCTGTTTAATTTCGCGCTCGCGATATCTCATTTCGTACGTCCAATGAACGCGACGTTGAGTTCGATGGGAAGGGCGTGTTTGGGGTGTTGGAAGTCCACCACGTCTTATTCGGAGGGGATGCTAATACCAAGGGTGTATCGTTCCACGTGTCCCCCAAGCTGCCTAGCGAAAGACAACATTACAGATTCTAGACTGGCAGGCTAAATGACGGAGTGGTTTGTGTTAGTGAAGAGCTAGTGTCCGTTTAAGCCTGGGGGTCATCGAAGAAGCGCTTCGCATGTCCACGAGGAGGTGTATACGGAGTAGGCTTCGCCACGCTACATTAGAGAGGCCCTCGAGTCTTTGACATTTTGCATTTGACGCTTGAGTGTCTGAGACGAAACTAGAGCGACGCTGAGGAAACTATACGGTAGCGTGCATTAGAGGGTCTGCAGTATTGACTGGTGCTCGGGGATGAAGAAATGAAAGATGGAATGAAAAGAGCGACGTGAGCCCCGGAGGGGAACGTGACCGGGCGCTTATCGGGCGGAGGGAATGCCTGACTGGGCAGGTCGACAGGACTTTCTCTTCGGAGAACGAATCTACTCCGTAGGAAGTGACGGCAAAAGCCATCCAGCATGGTTTGAAAGGAAGGTAATTTAATTCCCTCCTACTCCACTTTCGTCCTCCACTTCATTCTCGCCACCGATGGGGCGGCGGAATACCGCGGCAGGAGGGTTCTGCTTGCCCAGCCACACTCTTTATTATTGTAGTGTTATATACTGAGTAGTAGTATTTTATGGCTACCGAACGTTTTCCCTTTCCCATCTCTGTTCTTTTCCTCGTATTTTTTTTTTTTTTTTTACTTTCAAATGACTGGCTTGATAGTGCGTTTGTCTCGTCTCGCTCATGGCTGGAAACCCTACCAAGGGTTGGCTGATGAGCCCTTCCCGGCTTAGTCGGCGCGTAAGCGTGTTTCATGCCGGTGGTGGAATTACGAAAGTACGGGATAGATGGGTGGACAGGTAGATAAACAGATAGATAATGAGATGGATGTACGGAGTACGAAAGCAGTAGAACAGGACGGTGATTGTTAAGATGAAACTCCTGGATATCTAGTTGGTTATCGAGACCGGGCAGGATTTCTAAACAGGGGACGGCGTAGCAATCGGTTGTTTGCCGACGGATGGCAAGTTGACATGTAATCCGATGGATGTGATCAATGGTAATGCTACGATCGTTCATTGTTGGAAAGGGTCTAGATAGCTCTAATTTTCTTTGCTTTGTTCGTTTTCTTTCTCTGCCTTCTCTCGCTGCGACGAGCATCCGTTTGACGGATGCTGCAAACAGCAATCCCCAAAAGTATTGACAATGAACAAATTCCGATCCAAAGGTACTCTAAACGTCAGGATCACACTGACACCTTCCATTGGATTCTATTGACCATTCTCAGGCAGCAATCAATCCTCCACAGAAGCAACCCACGCGTATCCATAACCCGGGGCTTCCAGAACCTTTCTAGAAGCTCCATCCGGACGGAGCTGTACCATGGTTCTGTCGCGGATCGTACCATCCATGGGTCTGATGGAGCAAGCAAGCGAGAGCGCCAGAGAGGATAACGAACGAGGGTCGGGCGACTGGATGTGGCCTGGAAAAATTTTTTTTTTTTTTTTTCTTTTTCTTTTTCTTTTCTTTTTCTGTGGTGTGGCACCGTGGCTCCCGTTATTGAGGATCCCTAGGGCAGAAAGGTAAATAGCCTCAACTACCAGGCTTAGTAGCATAGTCGATCAAAGACTAGGGAACTTACAGGATAATTCGGATTCCTCCCAGACGTAAACCAATAGATTACGCCTAGAACCCGACTAGAAAGCAGAAACTGGAGCACGACGGGAACAAAGCAGGAACCGTTGGGAATTAGCACTGTTTGGCTGGGGACGGTCTGGGTTCCGCTTCCGCCATTCCGCCCGTTAATACGGCCTAATAAGACGCGATGCCAGTCGGGATTCAGATGGGTCGCTCTTGGAAGTTTGAATGTTGGAAATCATTATTAAATTTGCTAAAACCAGAATCCTGGTCGGATTGTCAAACCGGGACCGGAGACGGGAATTCCCAATCGATCGGTCCAATGGGCAATGGCAAACCACGACCGAGGAGATGGACAGGTCCAGCTTGGCCGATTCCTACGGTAACCATCACGCCAGGCGAGGTCAAACATTGTAGATGTGCGTGCCCGTATATCCAGGCAGTGCAGGCACAAAAATGAATCATGTCAAAGGTTCATCCAATCTACCTGACTCACCTCCAGCTCGGCTCGTTGCATTAGTCGCAGCTGCAAGGTTCCTATTGAAACAAGCCCGACGGTCCGGTCTGGGCGCTCTTCCTGGTTTCTCACATGGCCTCTATGTGCCGCGTAAACATCGGTAGGGTTCATGTCTGTGTTCCTGTGTTCCTGTCTGCCTGTCGGTCTGCTAATTGGTCACCGGGTTCTGCAGCCGATCATCAAGGGTACCAAAAGAACTAAGAGAGAAAGAAAAGAAAATGAAAAAAAGAGGATCTACAAATGGGTTTTGAAACCAAAGCTAGGAAGCAAACCGAGGGGATCTGATCGCAATCCATAATGTTGTACCTTGCAGAAGTATCGGATGATGGTTGTCTGAGCTGGATCGGGGATGCAGGGGGGGGGGGGGGGGCCAAAGAGAAAATCGACAAAAGGGAGCTTGTGCGTTGCTTGCCCGATCATTAAGGTTTAGAACCTGTAGCAAAGCGATCTGTGGCTGGATTTCACCTGGGTGTTTGATTGCACTTCCTGCAGTTTCGGACGGAAACGATAGACATACGTATGTATGTACTTTTGGAATGCCATCCTTTGGAATATTGGTCGCACATCTGCTGCATTGACGGGTTCCTGGATCAGTCACATTCTCGGGCAATTCCAATTTCCTGTTGCATGACCAAACGACAGGGAACAGGGATCATGGAAAGGAAAGGGAAAGACTGACACCGACAGAGGGAAGCAAGAAAGAACATCTCAATGGATCACTTCCCACACGTGCAATCGATCAGAACCAACCACCTATCACATCGGACCTTTGACTCTCTGTCTCTCTCATATCATCATATGCAGGCGGCTTGTAAGCAGCGACTAGACCTTTTAGCAGCCGAAAGAGAAAGGGGACAATCCAATTCCATGTCCAATCCGGGAACGATGGACTGCAGATGATCCACCTTGTTTGTAAGAGTTTGGAGCCTCACATGCAAGAGGCCACTAGGAACTCCGCCGCGGAACTGCAGCCGGGGGATTTAGCGCCGAAGCCACGGGATGGCATTCTGGAAGGGAGAGAATGGTTGACGGCCGGAAACTGAAAGATAGTAATTTTTCGTTTCTTTTTTTCCAGGTTGGTAATGTCTTTCTTATTCAGTTTCTCCTACCTAATTTTCTCCTAACATCCGTCATCTACTGGTCTAGAAGGGGCCTAGAAGATGATCAATCCTTCGATACGATGGTGGCAGTTACGGTGCTCCATAGCAGCGAGTATCCGTAGATCAATCAATTTACCTGACTCTGGAGTACTGTCCTCTCGAACCAAAGTCGTACGGTGTAAATGGAGAACGTCAATCGAACCAAGATCCATTTTGTCGCGATGGTCGCGGGGAGAAAAGTCGGACGAGAGAAGCGCTAGAAGGACTAGAAGCCAGCGAGAAGAATGTTGGAGCTTTTATTAGTTCACTATTAATACGTAAAGCGGTAATGTACGGAGTAATAAACAAATCATCAAGTAAATAAATAAGAGGGTGTGAGTGGGCCGGCTCAGTGATCGTTTTGAGTAGGAGGGATCCACTCCCCCTTTTGGCCTGAGGTGGATTTCCCTGGTGAGCGCCATCGATTATGTCGAATTTTCCACACGAAGCCGGTCTCAGTCCCATTGACTTTTCCTACCGGTCGTTCCAGAATCCGGTGACAAACAAACAAGCGAAGTGTTATGGCAACATCTGGGACAAGATACAACGGGACCAGAATCTGGGCGATGGCATGAATCAATCAGGAGACATGGTGGAGCCTAGCTAGGGAGGAAAATCGAATCAATAAACAGTGATCTTGGTGATAGTCTCCCGAAGCTACTTCCGCACTACCGCAGGTACCAGACGGGAAGCTTCTGGATCGCTTCCAGCTCAACGCTAGTATGCACTCTGTAATCTTACGCAGTGCCTAGGTAAGGTAGGCAGTGTGTACGAAAGTTGTTATGGGACCTGACATATCAAACATCGCGCCACCACATTTTCTCGCTCCTGCTGGTTCCCTCTTCTTCTCTATCTGTTCGAGGGACTATCGATTTCCCGAGTGATACAACAGAATCCAATCTCCTCTTCATCTGCAGTCAATCAATCAATCAATGGTAAATGGAAGCTGTGGCAAAACAGCCGCAATGTCGACGGTTTCATCAACGGAGTGGTACTTTTGGTCCTTTAGATTGGAACATACACCGTACGCGCGACGTACGTACTTATGGTCCTGGAAAAAGGAACAAAAGAAAGAAAACATCCAGAACAGGCTGGGTCTTCCATTTCGATGAGATCATGCTGCATCAGGTTAGTACTGTGTAGAACAAAGAAAGACCAGGGTTTACTGCGTAGGAGGTACGCCATAGGGCTTCTGAGCCCTCTGGGGATCGCTACCCATCCAGGCCCCCTGACTCTCCGTGTTTTCTATCCAGGTCCCCTACTAAGGACTAGTAAATAATACACCACGCGAGAGCAATCGAAACAAGCCCCCCAGCGGTGTTGGTTGGATCCATCCGCGGTTCCTGGAGCGGCTGCTGATACCCCACCCACACCCTGCAACAAGCCAGTCGCCGTGGTTCGAGAAGTCGGTTCTTTAGTAGCTTCTAACTCTTGTGGAGAGAGCTCATCCTGTTTTCCCATTTTCTGAGTGGTCGTGACAAAACATTCTGACGCCATCGATTGACATTTTATTCACTGGCCGGCGGAGACGGGAAATTCTGCGTGATGCTGTCTTGCTGACCTACCTACAACACAGTCAGGACTGACAAGATCTTGATGCCCCGGCGTCCCGTCAACTTGCGACCAGTACTCCAGAATCGGGCCGAACGATAAGATGCTAATTCCCGGGCTTAGGGACGCAGAAAACGATTTGTGATAGAGTACGATGTAAGCCCAAAATACAGAATAATATCAGCTGAGGTGAAATGAGAACAGGGGGGCCAAAAGGAGGAATGATGGCGACAGGCCGAATATTACCTGTTCCATACCTAGGTCGGTACTTTCCCTAGCCCATACGCCCTGGGTAACCGACGTAATGTATGTATAATACGCAGTTGGCTGGCTGGCCCAGGGGAGGGAAATACTAAATTGGTACGGCAGCCGTCAAACGTTGGAACTGGAACTTCTCCATCGACCTAGAAAAGAAAAAGAAAGGGGGATGGATGGATCGCATCCACACAGGCTTTCGCGTACCTTCCCCCCGGGACGGGCGAGCCGCTATGCTAAATAGAGCTCGATTGCTATTTTTTTTTCTTTTCGAAAAATGAATTAATTATTATTCTGGTAAATATTATTGCTGTTTTAATATGTTTTATTTCATTTTATTTCATTCGGGGGTTTAATATTTTTTCCTCCAATTTTTTGTTCTGTCAGCGCTCTCTCTTTCTCTCTTTTTTTTCACCTTGTGTTTGTCACTGTCTTTCTTTTAGTTCCTCTCTTCGATAAAAAAAAAATTGAAAAAATAAAAAACCCCCAAAATACCAATATCCATAAAAAAAACATTTGCTGATCTCACGCAAAAGTCAAAAAAAAAAAAAAATTACAACATAGTAGGTACGTTACTACGGAGTACATATATCAACGAACCCCCTTCAAGATCTGGCCTGAATTCTTCTTCACTTCTTTCATTCCTTAAACCAATTAACCTTACACCCTTTCCTCCTTTTACTCCTTCCTCCGCCTTTTCTTCCTCCCGTTCTCTCTTCTTTCTCGCCATCCTCCCCTGTGTCGTTGTTTATCTCATTCCCTCTGATCTAACCTCCATTGCCGCTCTTCAGTACCGCGGTGACGTTGTCAAAATCGACCTCCTATCCTCCCTTGCGCCCTCCGTCCGAGCTTGTTTTCTTTTTCTTTGCCCGGACTGAGCGGAATTGAGTACCGCGGCACTTCCCCTTTCCAGGATTCAAACCTCCTTGCCGACTGCATTAGCCTCTGTGTCTCGGTCGCCGGATCCTGATCAGATCGCGCTCGATTCAAATATTATCTTTGCACGCCCCTGTACGATTTGGAAGAACGCAAAGGCCAGGACAATTCAGAACAAAGACCATCGAAGCGCCTAACGTCGAAAAAGAAAAGATAAAACATCTCCCAAAACGACCTATCAATTGTTTCCTGAGAGCCACACTGCCTCATTCTTACGGTCCAACTTCTTGGTTATTCAGCGTCACATTCCTGCCCTACAGATCTACTGTTGTCGACCCCGGCATTGCATAATCCTGCCTGCTTTCCACCCAGCGTCTGTGCTGTGAGCACCCTTAATAAGGATCGTCTTTCCGATCTCAACTGCAGCTGCATCATCTGCATCAATACCGCCTGTCCTCGTCTGGAACCTTGGGTACCTCGCTAGTAGCTGCTGCATTTGCTCTGTCGGACCGCACAATAATCGCGGTTGTTGATTTTTCTGTCCCTTTGTTTGATTAATAAAGGGCTTGACTCCTTGTATATTTAATTCTCTTGTGAGTTCCTCTTTCCACCCCTCAACCCATTTCCGAGCTTGTCTTTCCACTGCCTAGCTTTCTCCTTTCCAACCAAAATCCTTTGACATCTAACCAATGGCTGTCTCTGCAGAATCTAATATGATACTTCGGGATCTGTCGGCCTTCAACATGGGACGAGGTGCTTACGATACCACGGGCGTCAAGAAGCCTGGCGCTCCTCCACCACCGCCCAAGTGAAATCCTTCGGTGCATCCGCCAACCACACGATGTCTTTTTTCTGTTCGTTCGAGCGAAACGTTGTTTGTGGTTTTCCTGGACTGGAGTCAGGGGCCTCTGGAGTTCACGCGTATTAGATCAAATCGCGCTTCTTTCTTGTAAGCTCATCAGCCCTTGAGCGGTTTCACCCCCTTCTGGGTTCACATTGCTAACTTCAACCTCACAGCTTCTGTAACACTACTACTTTCCCTGCTACGTTTTACCGTTGGGCCGCCTCTGGTTTCGGATCTATAACTTTTAATACGTCTTCGGCTATCTCGATTATCACCAACGCTCGAGCACTCCGCCGTCTATTTTCATTCGATCGATTATCCACTTGTTTCCTTACGCCTTTTTAATCTTACCGACATGAGCCCGCGAACAGGTGTCCAACCTGTTGATCAAAAGTTATTTCTTTTTGTTCCTTTTCAGCTTTCTATTTTTCTTTGGGATCTACTTTGTTTGGCGTTGGGTATAGACAGGACGGGGTTTATTTTATTTCTTTTCGACTTTTGTTTGGGATAAATGGGTTGAGATACCAACACTAGAACCTTCGACCTCGCGGTCACACATTTCTTGATTATTTTGCTGCTGTCTCTTCAAGTCCGACTCTTTTTGTGGGTTGATTGGCCATGTGGGACTTTCTTTTTGCGCCTGTATACTATTTTTTTTTGTTCTTACCAAAGCACATTGAGAATGAAAGCAGGTGTGCATTATTGGAAATCTAGCGGAACCTCCGTCAGTAGATCCTTGTCTTTCTTTTGCGTTTCTTTTGTCCTTCTCTGTGACCTTCGTCGCTAGTCCGCACAAGCCTTCGATCGGTCTGGTTCTCAACCGGATCCATAGGTCATAACCTCCGCCGTTGAATGATTGTCCCTGGGGTTGGTTTCCGGGAGCGCACAGGGCGTCTGGGCTGTGATTTGCCGGCTTTAATTTGAGCAAGCATTATCTCGGTGGACCCCGGTCGACAATCACGGTGTTCGGACATCTTGCATGTGCTTCTCTATTTGGGCAGCTACGGGATCTACACAAATCATGCGGTGCAACGTTGGCCAGTATGACACGACAGGGTACCAGTGGGAAGGGTTCCCAACCGCTGTCCTTGGGGGGAAGGGGGCCACTGGCACGTCATAGCATCTGTTGTCTTCGTTGGCGTCCGTCATTCCGGAGGCCCAGGGCCGAGATACATCTTTTCGACCGTCGACGGCCCGTTCGATGGACTTCCCGCCAATTAGGCGGCTGTGCTGGAGACCAGGAAGAATTGATCTATCGCATTCTTCAATGAAACCTCATGGCAGGGGGAATGGGGTCTCAAACGCAGATTAAATCGACGGTTGCGAAAGAGTAAGTATACCTTACTTACCCTACCTACCTGACGCGGTGATGGAGTCGGAAGCGGGAACCGTCCCGTGACTGCCCGGGGGACGGCGCTAACGGGATTAGGCGCCTCGCCCAGTTCCCTCCCGTCGACAGGACTCTCTCTTTCGGAGTAGTCTCTTAGTCTCTTCTCCGCCTCGCTGGGTATCTATCCTTGAAGCACGTTGCGACGCTTTGTACCTTACCTGTCCACCGCCATTTCCTCTTGGTACTGGTACGTTGTACTCTCGCCCTTTCTGTCATTTGCTCCCTCCCTTCGTCATCATTGTCATCTTCACCCTCATTGCTCCAGCGACAGGCAGCCAAATACCCCTGCTCGACAAGCTGACCCGATCGATCAACTCGTGTTCCGGCTGACGTTTCGCTCCCAGGCTACCTGGAGTCTTTCGCCTTTTTTTTTTTTATTTTTTTTATTCCCGCCTTTGTCTGGTTTTATTCGAAGAAAAATCTTTTATTGACCTATCTGTTGCGGTCAACTTTTAGCCGCCCTTTGCGAGCTGAAATTTCCCCTCTCCGAATTGATAATCACCACTCTTGCTGGCACGGCCTGCCAACCCCATATCCTTAACCTCCATAGGCACCTCGTTGGGCTTCCATCGTCATGTCTGAGTCAACCAGCACAAATACTCCGAAGCCGAGTAGTAGCGTCAAGCTTGTACTTTTGGGAGAGGCGGCCGTTGGAAAGGTACGGCCCGGGCTGTTTCCTTTTACCTGCCCCTCCGTTGTACACGAGTAACCTGGAAGACTGACCCTGAATGAATTGTTACTTGGAAAATAGTCTTCGCTTGTCTTGCGATTTGTGAACAACGACTTCCAGGAGAACAAGGAACCTACCATCGGAGGTAAGAATGACTCCCAGATGTGAACCGTTCCCTAGGTGGCTATGACGATGGAAGCACCCTTGCGGTGTTTTTAATTTGGCTGTCATACTCCCGACTTCCATTGCCCCCCGTGCCTCTCCCTCCCTCAATGGCTGTGCCGACGCTGATGTCATACCTCCCCGTTCAGCCGCTTTCCTCACCCAAAAATGCTCGTTGCCCACTCGCACGATCAAGTTCGAAATCTGGGATACGGCCGGTCAGGAGCGTTTCGCCTCGCTTGCCCCCATGTACTACCGTAACGCCCAGGCGGCGCTGGTGGTTTACGATGTCACCAAACCTTCGTCGCTCACCAAGGCGAAACACTGGGTAGCTGAGCTTCAGCGGCAAGCCAGCCCCGGAATCGTCATCGCCCTCGTTGGCAATAAGCTGGACTTGACAAATGACGGAAACGAGGCCGCTGGCGAGTCGCAGGCTGATGCTGACCGCGAGTCCCCCGCGGCTGACCAGGACGAGGAGGCGGCCGGCGAGAACCCCGAGGAAGCCGATGCCACTCCCGGGGACGCGCGGAAAGTACCGACACGGGAGGCTAGCGCTTACGCCGAAGAGGAGAGTCTATTGTTCTTCGAAACTAGTGCGAAGACGGGCGTCAATGTGGTCGACGTCTTCACGGCGATTGCCAATGCTATCCCCGAGAGCAGCTTGAAGAGCGGGCGAGGCGGCGGCGCCGGGACTGGCCAGACTACGTTGGGAGGTGGTCGACCGGCCGAAGACTCGAGAGTGAACCTTGGCGATCGGGCTTCTGCTACTGCCAAAGAAGGGTGCGCCTGTTGAGCCGTATATCGCCTCCGGGGTTGCGTGTGTTCATGTTCAAGTTCCAGATTTTCGCCATTGTCCCAGGCCAGATTGTCCAGTAACAGCCTAGGACAATAAGTCTGCGTTTCCTTCGTTTAATTACAGTATTCACTCTTCTGCAAAGGCGTGTGCAGTTGTCATATCCACGGCGTCTGTTTGTTTATTACTTTCCTTTTTCTTTTTCTCTGTTCTATGCCATATTATCTAGTTCGGTAATGGGATCTCGCCGGAGACCCGATAGTACTTTAGGAATAAAGGGGCAGTTGGAATGGATGGACATTTGAGAATGCATAGTTTAGCGTTGTGTACGATTCCACGGAGTATGGAGTACGGGGTACAGACCACGGAGTTATACGGTGTAGGAGAGGCCAAAGGCGGAGAGACGCGCAGAGATGTGGATGCCTGAGCCGACAGGCAGCAAAGGGCAGGCCGGTCACGGGATACGCGATCCCCTAAGCAGGCAGGATGGCGCTAGACCGTAACGGGCCAAGCGACCGCTAAGCGAGGCGCCGAGATCCCGATCCCACAGCCGGAGCGCGAAGTGTGAGCTGGACCTCTTTCAATCCCTCGAATTTATTTCCCACGACCACCAACCCGCGACAAGGAAGGCAGCACCCGCAGCACAGCCAGCTATCCGTCGCTCGTCTGCAATCATGGCTGCTATCAACAAGATCGCCCCTAACTCGCCGTCGAGGCAGAACCCCTCCGAGCTGGAGACCGCGATCGCCGGTGCTCTCTTCGACTTGGAGAGCAACACACAGGACCTGAAGGCTACCCTCAGGCCCCTGCAGTTCGTCTCTGCTCGTGAGGTAAGAATTTTCACACAGCCTGTTGTTTCTTTCTGTTCCGTGGGTGCAAGAGGAAAAGGAACGGAATCGATGCGATGCAATATGAGAATTTGTGTGCGGTGCGGACTGTGGGGTGTGGAAAAGGACAATGATATCTTTTGATATTCGAGGAAGGATCCTGGGGAAGCATGTCATGGAGAGTGCTATATGGAGATTGGAGATGGCATCAACTGGCAACCCTGTGTGAATGGATGGTATCAGGAGGAGGATTTCAGTCCGCTCCGCACAAATTTTGTTTTGCACGCGCCGAGTATCCGTGACTTGATACACCCGCTTGGATCGAGAAACATACGTCCGAGAACTCCACGATCAGTCATTAACAGTTTTTTCTTCTAGGTCGAGGTTGGTCACGGCAAGAAGGCTGTCATCGTCTTCGTCCCCGTCCCTCTCCTCCAGAGCTTCCACAAGATCCAGCAGCGGTATGCAATACCCTAAATCTCTCCCACCGATTCTATCAACGCAAAAAAGGAAACACAAAAACCAGATTCCATGGTCACTTCACATCCGCTAGACGAAACAAACTGACATGTGTACCCCTCGTCCAGCCTGACCCGTGAGCTCGAGAAGAAGTTCTCCGACCGCCACGTCCTCTTCGTTGCTCAGCGCCGCATCTTGCCCCGCCCCAAGCGCTCCGCCAACTCGCGCTCCAACCAGAAGCAGAAGCGTCCCCGTTCCCGCACTCTCACTGCCGTGCACGACTCCATCCTCGGCGACCTGGTCTACCCCGTCGAGATTGTCGGCAAGCGCATCCGCACCAAGGAGGATGGCAGCAAGACCCTGAAGGTCATCCTGGACGAGAAGGAGCGTGGTGGTGTTGACCACCGCCTGGACGCCTACGGCGAGGTCTACCGTCGTCTAACTGGCCGTGCTGTTACCTTCGAGTTCCCCCAGAGCGGTCCCTCTGACTTTTAGATCAATTGAAACCTGATTTTTTTTTCTCTTTTTTGATTGAGACCTTTGAACATTTTTTTCTATTCTCTTTGTGTTCTCCCTTCCCACTTCATCTCTTGTGACCATGAAAATCATCATCATTTGCCGATGACTTAGGAATCAACGCGGGAAATCCAAAGGAAATTAGAAGAAAGGGTTACGAGAAAAGGGAAATCTACTTCAGTTTCAATTCTATGGTTGCGGAAATGATCTAAATGGCAAAACAACAAAAAGGGCGGTTTTTTTTTCTTAAAAAAAAAAGAGGGTTTATCTTAGGCAGGAGACAGAGAGAGAGAGGAAACAAAAAAAAAAAGAAGAAATTATAATTTTTTTTTACTTTCAAACAAGGGAGGGGAATCATGAACAAGTTTTGTTTCTTCTTTTTTTTATCTTATCTTTCTCGTCTTCTGCTATGGCTGTGCTGGTTGGTCTCCCCCCGGGGGGTTTTGTTTTGAGGGTTCCCTTGTCCCTTGGAAATGAAAAGGAAATGTTGATGTTGATGTTGATGAGATGTGATAATATCAAAACAAACAATCATGATATTTTCTTGTTTTTATTCCTTTCTCTTTTCTTTCCTTGTGTCATAGGTGTTGTGTGTTGGGTTATGGATTTCGTCTTTTAATTTCGTCGTTCTGCAATTTGTTGCCTTTGGTAAGGAATAGTAGATGTCATACAACCCCCAGTAGAGTTCAACAAAAATGGGTATTAACTAACAACACATCCAAAGCAATCTAAATTCATTAGTGGAAATCTATACAATCCATGCGAATGCTGATATCTACAATACTACCTGTACCATCTCATCCTAAGCCGTCAACTCCTTCGAAATCCTCCCAGCCCCCAACACCATCCAATACGCAAGTTCCCTCTTCACGGTATCCGAGCTCTGATGGCCGCCACCGTGCTCGTCGATTTGGTTATCCGAGTCCCACTCCATGCGCACGAATACGGGGATCTCCAGGATATCTTCGTCGGGTTGTAACTTCTGGCCTGGGTCGGCGTTCTGGCCGCTCCAGTCGAGGTTCTTCATGTCGGGTAGACTGTCGTCGTCATCGTCGTCGGAGTCCTCGTTGTCATCGTCGCTGTCGCGGTTCTTGTTCTCGTAGGTATCATCATCGCCTGTCCCCATGGGAGTGGGTTTGGTGGATTTCTGAGCACCGCCTGGTAACGGACCAGGGACGACTTCGAGGACCACGGTGGTCCAGTTGCGACCTTTATCCCACACTTTGCCGGCCTCGGCGACCTTCTCGGATGAGCCTGCGCCGAGGGTGCCGGATCGGGAGGAGCGCGGGTCATTCGCGGTGTTGGTCGCAGATGTGCCGCTGCTGCTGCCGCCACCGGCCGGAGTGGCACCTTGCAGGGCCTCGTCCCAGACGTCGCTGTTGGCGCCTAGGTCGAATTGCGGACAAAGGATGGTGACTTTCGAGGCGACGCGGCCGGGGGTCACGGAGGGGGTGGCCAGCGTGACCCGCACGGGGTCGAACATGTGGTTTTTCAGCGTGAGGAGCAGTTGCACGGGTTTGAGCGGCGGGAGAGCATCGAGGTTCGGTGCTACCGAGGAGGTCGCGGGAGACGACAGAGAAGGAGGGATTAAACTGGGGGTCGGGATCAACGGTCGAAGGGTCGGTAAAGGTATGTAGCTAAGGGCGATGAGACGGATACGAAAGCGCGTCGACGACGGCTTGAATTCGGGCTTGACCAGGATGTGTTTGCACGACTTGCACCGTTTGGAGCGTTTCGTGCGCAGGAGCACCGGCAGCGGCAGGAGATCGTCGACGAAGCGGGCGTCCGGCGACTGGAAGCGCCGCTGCTCGAGCGAGGCCACCGAGTCCCATCCCCCGTCCTCCGCTACCAAGCGCTGGATGGCGGCATCGTCGGTGTCCGGCGTGGGGACCTTCAGGCCCTCGCTGGCGGAGATGGCCTCGCGCATGACGGGCGGCCGAGATTTGGGCTTCTTGCCGGCGCCGGGGTATAGACTGAAACGGCTAGACGAGGCGTAGAGCGACATGATCCGGTGCAAGGCACCGGGGGACCCGAGGTCCGGGTCGGACGAAGACGAGGAGACGGCGGCCAATTGATTCTTGTAGAAGGACTTGAGGGCGGCGAAGCGGGCATCGGGCGCCAGAGGGCCTTCGGGGGCTGGTGTGGAGGGCGGGTTGGGAGAGGAGACGTTATCGAACTGTTCATCAATGGAGGCGGAGGTGGCCAGCGGGGATTTGAGGTCGCTGAAGGTCTTGGACGGTTGGCGACCACGCGACGCATCGGTCATCTTGGATAACTGAGCGCGCAGGTTGGTGGGCTTGTCGAACTGCAGGCCCACGTCCAGCGTGGTCCACATGCAGTACGAGCAAGCCAGCACCCAGGGGCCTTGTTGGCTGCTACCAGTGGCATTCTCTAGGGTCGTGACGGCCAGGGGAGCGGTGCAGACGGGACAATTGAAGCAATTGCGGGCGCATCTAGAGAGATAAGAGGATGAGCGAGCTGTACGGAGAGGTGACATCCGGGGGGAGCAAATCGGTACCGGTTGCCTTCACTGCGCACCATGCTGCTGGGGGTCTCGAACAGACAGCTGGGACAATACCAGCACACAATCTCTTCGGTGATGCATCGTGGGCACTTGATCTGGTGGCAGTCTTCGCAGTAGAGCAGCTGTTCGGGCGGATACAGCGAGAAGTTGGAGCGCGGCGATCGCGGGTCCAGCGTCTGTTCGTCGTCGAGAGAGTCGGGAATAGGCGAGTCGGCGCAGGGACAGGCAATGAAGGCGTAAGGAAAGGGACGCGCCATTGTTGGGAGGGAAGAAAAGAAAGATCGGCCGCGAGGAAGAGAAAGAAGAGGAGAGAAAACGGCGGGACAAAACAAAAGCGACAAACTCCGACGTCACGCCGCCTTTTCCGTTCTTTCGTCACTTACACTTTTTCCTTTCCTCTTCCTCTTCTTCTTCTACTACTTCTCACAACTCTCTCCCACAGTCTCCCCTTCCACCATGCGTCGTTTACCTCGGGCCGTTTCTCTTCCTCTCCGGAGATCGTTCGCCAGTCAAGCTCCCGGCAGTCCCGTCTGGGAGGTATTCAATCGGCAAACGAAGCATCTACAGAAAGACCGCGCTGCTCGCAATGTCGAGCAAAGCCGACAAACGGACTACATCAAGGATGAGGTAGCTCTACGGCTGTGTGAGCGCCTACTAGTATGCACTCCCCTTCTATCTCCCTCTCAAAAACACAAAAAAGTCTCCCACCTAACGAACAATCCCATCCAGGACATCAAGCGCCATTTCCCACGAGTGCTCGACCTCGGCGCCAACAGCTGCAACATCGCGCGCGCCCTCACAGAACCCAACCCGGACCCCGACGACCCGAGCGCGCCGCCTCTCTCAACGCGGATCTCTGAGCTCACCTGTGTCGACACCTCAGAGGCGCTGCTCCACCGAGACGCCGACCTGCCCTTCAACTCGGAGCTCTCGCTCACGCGCAACGTCATCCCCGACCTCGAAACCCTCCCCTACGCCCCCAACAGCTTCGACGCCGTGCTCTCCTCGCTCTCGATTCACTGGGTCAACGACCTCCCGTCGCTGCTAGCGCAGGTGAACTCGATCCTGAAGCCGGACTGCCCGTTCATCGCGGCCATGTTCGGCGGCGACACGCTGTTCGAGCTGCGGACGTCGCTGCAGCTCGCGGACATGGAGCGCCGCGGCGGCGTCAGTCCCCATGTCTCTCCGCTAGCGGACGTGCGGGATGTCGGCGGGTTGTTGAACAAGGCCGGATTTAAGATGTTGACTGTCGATGTGGAGGATATCGTCGTTGAGTACCCGGATACGTTTGCTTTGATGCAGGACCTGCAGGCTATGGGCGAGAGCAATGCTATCTTGCATCGCGAGCTGGGGCCCCTGTCGAGGGATGTGATGCTGGCGAATGAGGCGATTTATCGTCAGCTGCATCGTGAGGAGGGGGCCCGTGGGATCCCGGCGACGTTCCGCCTCATCTATATGATTGGGTGGAAGGAGGGCGAGGGACAGGCACAGCCGTTGGAGAGAGGAAGTGGGGAGTTGAATCTGAAGGACCTGTTGGGTGGTGGAGGGTTCGAGAGGCCATAAACAAGCCAAAGACGAGAGTCCGGAAAAGTTCTACATCATATAAGAAATATATATAGTTACAGACACTGTACAACTTAATAAACCAGACCTGAAGAACAGATAAACCATACTATCCCATTGTCAACACTGGATAGGAAGGGAAAAGAAACAAATAATCTATGCACAGACAAAGTAAAGTAAAATAACACGCACCATCCCTACACAGATCTAAACCGTCCTCCGATCCGTCATGACCCGCACAATCGATCCAGTCCCCGTCAACTCGACCAACTTCTCATGCCAACTCAGCAACACGCTCATCTGCTGGCTACCGCCGCCCTCACCCATATTCCGGGCCTGGATCTGCGAAAACCCCGTGCTCTGCGGAGAGACCGACTTGCGCGGCGACTGGGCACCGCTGCTAGGTCCGGAGGCAGACATGCCTTTGTACCTATCCGAGAAAAGTAACCATTAGCCACCCCATCCGTCCACCAACCAGGGGAGTTCCTCAAAAGGAAGGGGTGAAATAGAAGAAAAGACATACAAATACTTCATCAAACAATCCGCCCTCTCATCGCCCCCCTCACCGGTACAAACACCCTCCAAGACCCGCATCATCTCCCCCTGCCGAATCCCCTGCAACACGTCCACGACAGCCGCAAGATGGACCTCCTTCGCGCGATCGTCGCCGCCCAGCGGCGCGGTCTCGAGCACTTGACGCAGTGCGCCTTCGGGGTCGCCGGAGCGGAGCAGCTGGCGCACCTGCGAGGCGATCCCGGCGGCGTCGCTAGATGTCGTGGGCGCGGGGAGGGTCGGGGGGAGGAGTGTCTCCATGGGGAAGTTTGCGGAGGACTCGGGGTCCAGGACGTCGACGTTTATGGTGCGGTAGTTGAGTTGGGACATCTTGGCTGATTTTCTTTCTTGCTCTTTTTTTGGTGGTGTGGTGTAGTGGTTTTGGTTGTTGGGTTGGGGTGGAAGCTTAGGTAGCTAGGTAGGTAGAGGGGGTAGGTATCTAGTGGTAGGTGGTTTGAGAGTGTTAGTTGTTTTGTTAAGTGAACTGAATGAATTGGTGGGAGGGGTATAATAGGTATCCAACAGGAATTGGGACGGGACTGTACCTGGAAATGTAAATGCAGTGTCAACAGTCAAGATTGAGGGCAAGTTCGAGGGGAGACGCAGCGGAGATGATGACGGGGAATGCGCGGTGGCGGTGGACGAGGCGGTGCGGAGGTGTGGCCTAAGGCCGGCACGGCACCCCTGACTATGTACTTCTAGGCTTCTACAGGAACAGACTGTATATGAGAACCTCAAGATGAATCTAATTAATAATTCCCCAGTTTTAATGCATCCGTGTCTTTATGCAGATATTTCAAATTCAACCGCACACAATAAACCAGCCCAAAAAAAATTGCGAAATCCCGAATCGCTAAAAATACTATACAATCCAAATGCTCTAACACACAACAAACGCCAGTCCCGTTATGAGTTTCCCAATTAATATACAAGTCTCTCGGAGTGAGCGTGAGCTTCACCCCTGTCGTATCAATCAATAGCATCGTCTATGAAGTCGTAATGGTAATAGGAGGCACCGAGACGGGCGTCATCGGCGCCTCGGGGGTAGCTTGTCGCTGTTTCATATCCGTCAAGTTGACGGTTTCCTCGTCCGACGGCACAGGGGTATCATCTTGGGCCGGCTTCTTGAAAACTCGCTTCACGGGCCGCGCAACGGCCTTGCACATGGCACCCACTCCACGCAGGGCCACAGCGACCGGGTGCAGAATGATCTTGCCGGCGCGGATGACGGCGTTGAGAGCTAGTTCGATGGGTCGGTCGGGGGTCAAACGCAGCACCACGGCCCAGGGCAGACAGCCGAGAGCGCAGATGATGCACACGGCCCATTGGATGCCGGAGAGCTGGGTGACTCCAAAGGCAGCGCCGCCGACGTAGACGATCATGATCTGGCCGCCGACCATGATGCAGTTGATGCCGAGGAACCAGTAGTTGCGGAACATGCCCTCGAAGATGTTCAGCTTGTTGTCGAGCCGGCGGTTGTTGAACTCGTTGAAAATCTGCATCCACACAAACGTGTTGAACACGATCGTGTTGAGCTCCGTCTGTCCGTTGCTCTCGCTGAGGTGTGCACCGAGGAGACGGTCGCCGGCGAAATAGAGCATGAAGGTGATCGCGAGCTGGTAGATGGCCTGGCCCAGGATCATCTTCCACATGATGACGGTGAACAGCGAGGCGCTCTTGGGCACCGGCTTGCGGTTGAGAATCTTCTCAGTCGGGGCGTCGGTGGCCAGCGCCAGCGCGGCAAAGGTGTCCATGATCAGGTTCACCCACAGCAGCTGCACCGCGTTCAGAACGCTCTGGTTGTCGCTGCTGTAGAGGGAGGAGACGAAGGTCAGCACCACCGCGGTGATGTTGACGGTGATCTGGAACTGGAGGAACTTGGACACGGCGTCATTGACAGCTCGGCCCCAGGCGATCGCCGTGACGATCGACTTGAAGTTGTCGTCGAGCAGGATGATGGAACTGGCCTCCTTGGCCACCTCCGTCCCGGCAATGCCCATGGAGAAACCCACGTCGGCCGTCCGCAGCGCCGGACCGTCGTTGGTCCCATCGCCGGTCACCGCGACCGTTTCGCCCAATTTCTTGAGCTGTGCCACCAGGATACGTTTGTCCTCGGGCGAGGAGCGAGCGAGGACCTGAAGTCGGGGAATGACCTCGTTCATCTCCTCGTCCGAGAGCTGTCGGAATTTGGGCCCCTCCATGGCAATGCCGTCCTCGGTTTTGATGCCGCAGGACGATGCGATAGCCGTGGCCGTCGCCATGTTGTCACCGGTAACCATCTTCACCTGCACACCGGCCGAGTTGCACTTGTTGATGGCCGCGGGCACCTCGGGTCGGAGAGGGTCCTGGATGCCGACCACCCCAAGCCAAGTCATATCCCGAAAAATTTCTTCGAACTTCGCTGAGTCCGGGTCATCTTCCATGTGGATCCCCTTCGGAGGCCAGCTGGGAAGGGTTGGGAAGTCCCGGTACACAAGACCAATGGTCCGCAGAGACTGGCCGGCATAAGACTCGATTGTATCGAGCATCTTGCGGCTGTCGTCAGCGGTTAACCCGTCAACAGTGATGCCATCCTTTGCGTCCACATCGGACACTTTGGTTGAGCAAGCACCGACCATGATTTCCGCTGCTCCCTTCACAAGAAGCCGAAAGCCCACAGTCGGTTCCCGGTACACAACGCCCATACACTTGCGGGCCGAGTCAAAGGGGATCAGTTGGACGATCTCCGCCGAGGCCCGCTCGGAGGTGACGTCCATGCCGAGATAATCCCTAGCCAGTTGCAGCAGGGCCACCTCGGTCTTGCTGCCGATAAATTCCCGGGTGCCATTTTTGTCCTCTTCGAAAGCGGTAGAATTGAGGGCAATGCTCTTGACAATCAAATCACGCGCCTTGGGCGAGCACTGTTTGAGCGTCTCGGCCACCGTGCCAGTAGTAGACTCCTCAGTGCCAGAACTGAAGCTGCGAGGTCCCAAGGTTCCCGCAACGACGGTCATCTTGTTCTGAGTCAGAGTGCCGGTCTTATCCGAGCAGATCACGGTTGCATTGCCCATGGTTTCACACGCACGCAGCACGCGGACGAGATTGTTTTCTTTGACCATTCGTGTAGTGGCAAAGGCGAGGGCGAGAGTCACCGCCAGCGGAAGGCCCTCTGGATGTTGATTAGCATTGGCTGTTATAATGCTGACGGGAAACTTACCAGGAATTGCAACCACAATCACGGTAACAGCGACGATCAGAATATCGACAAACTCCTTTCCTTTAACGGCAGGACTGGCGGGATCATGCGAGAGGTTGGCAAGGAATCTAATCAACAAGGCGAAGAAGAGAATAATTGCGGCACTAAAAGATATTATTAGCAAGTGAAATAAGATAGTCAATAGGGATGTATTTACCTCGACCCCAACCATCCAATCCAATTAGCAAGCCTTCCCAGCTTGACCTGCAACGGAGTAGGATCATTGGATTCTTGCAGCGACAGCAGAATACGTCCATAAGTCGAATAGGGCCCAACACTGGTGACCACGTAGGTTCCCACACCTTCGAGCACTTTGCTTCCTGAGATCATGAAAGGGTCGAGCTTCTTGGTGGCTGTGCCGTTGTTGATCTGCCGCCAGACCTCGTAGCCATCGGTCTTCTTCATCTGGTCTGACTCTCCCGTAGCCGAGGACTCGTCACATTTCACGCCGTGACCCGAGACGAGCAGGCCATCTGCAGGAATCGAGTCACCAGGCTCCAGGTGAAGAACGTCTCCGACGGTGATATCGAAGATCGAGATCATGGCCACTTTGCCGGAGCGGACAGCCTTGACCTCACGGTCATTGTTCTATCGCAGGTTAGACGCGGACGACCCATGCATACCAGAAGAAGATACTTACTCGCTTGTTGAGTTTGGCAAACTGCCGTTCCTTTTGCCAATCGTTCGCGGCAGTAACAACCGTCACGATCAGGATGGCCACGCAGATAGCAACACCTTCAATCCAGTCGACGCCTGAGCCGGAACTGGTCGTCTCGTAGATTCCCAGCGAGAGCGAGACGATGGCGGCAATGGTAAGCAAAATGATGATCTTGTCATTATAAGCCATCCATAGCAGTTTCAGGAAGCCGGTAGACTTTCGAGCGGGCAGCCGATTCTGACTGTAGACGCGCAGTCGGTCGACGAACTGAGACTCGGCATCCGCCGTTGGCGGCTCGAGAGTTTGGGTAGGTTGTTGCTTCACAGGAGACTTGTCATGCGATGTCGCCTCATCAAAACTGACCGACCCCTCTAGATGGGACTCGTCTATCGATAGACCCGACGTGAGATCGGTCCGCAGGCCTCGTTCGAGACCCCGCAGACCACCGAGGGCCTGGAAGGCAGCCAGAGACTTTGGGTTCTGCATCTTATTGAGCTGACCGGGCGAGAAGGCAAATTTGTTATTTTCCACGTTAAAGTCCTTCTCATTCCGGGGGTCCGGGTTCAGGGCGTCGGCCACCGAGACATCGTCGTATGCCGTGTTGCTGGATACGGCCGTGGTGGCGGCCGAGTTAGCCCTTGACCGGACGGCGGTATCAGCGCTTGAGATGGTTGAGTCTGCCCGTGAGCGGAGCGTCTCGCCATCTAACGAGTGTGACGTGCGAGGCGGACCATGTTGGACGGTTAACCGGTTAGTATCTAGGGTAGCAGCCATATCTGCTGACGGCGATGGCTGTATAGGAGAGATGTCGGTGTGCCATGAATCGGGGGAGGAGGACTGCTGGAGAGTATATGAGTATCATGGATATCGGACCAGTTCCCATCAGAGGACAAGGACCAGGTCTGACACAGGTTTACATACCTCTGTGGCAGAGATCCCTGCAAAAGGATTCAGAAACCCTTCCTGACGAGAATCGTCTGGGGTCGGCATCATGCGACCGACGAACAATGTGATTTGATGAAAAGCAAAGATTCCAAGATGGACTTGACATTAACAGGAGGTATGTATCAGAAATCCCTCAAAATTAAGGGCATGTGCGAGTTCTTTTATTTAGCTGCTTTCCCTGAGGCTGTGTAAAATGCCTAGGCTGCCTAATCAGATAGTCTCCAGTAACGTTTGCATAAGAGATTAGTATGTCGAAAGGTTATTTCTGAACCCTCCTTTTTACGTTTTATTTCCAAAATATAATTTAAACCAGAATAATAAATATTTGCGGGTCCAGGATCCTCATTCGATTGCGCCTTTCCCTTCCTCGGTGCTGTTCAGGCGAAAACGGGTAGTTGCCAAGTGTTCCAGTGAGAGGATACGGACACGAAAGGAAAGTCGGAGTCACTCTGCAGGGCCTCTCTTCTGCATTGTCTCTAGTGGAAGAGGGGGGAAGACGAAACAAGAGAGGCGATTGACTTAAGCGCGAACATGAGTGGTCCAAAAGACTTGGGTAACATGTCCGGGACGTCTTCCCCTCTGCACAGCCTCCTTAGACAATCTCCCGAGAAGTCAAAAGGGGGTGAGGGTCGAGATCCTCTTTTTTCTCACCCTCCTTTAAGCCAAAAAATAGAGGGGGGGCTTTCACCCCTTCCGCCGCTATTCATTCTCGCATCTTGATCTCGAGCGCTGAGTGGAACCATCAACAATCGGTTAGGCGCCGACTAGGCACGGGATGATGGTCGTATACAGAACTGGGGCGGGTAACGAAGCGACGGCGGCGGAGAGCTCCAACGCCGCCCATCGCGCAATGGAGAGCCGATCAGCATACATGACATAGCGCATGAGACAGAACCTACAGAGTATGTGTAGGGGGAGCTGGGTCGAGATTTTTGCCGCCAAGTTTCCAGCGAAGGCGAATTGGCGGTTGGCTGCGCCTCATTTGTCCAGTCCGAAAGCAGTCCAGAACGTGTCGTGCACATCAGAGGTATTAATTTGCATCATGAGCACCAATGGGAAGAATCGGTAAATTATGCTTTTTTTTTCGCTTTTGCTTTCTGAAGCTGGGTAGCTACTAGCCTGCTAGTAGTTGCTTCATCGCCCTCGATGTGACGTTGCCCCCCCCCTGACTGTGGCGCAACTCCACGAGGGCTCGCCGGTGTGGCTGAAGAACGTGGCTGTGCGGTTTCCATCATACTGGAATCATTTGGAAGTCATATCCATGGAAAAGACGCCATGCTTGGTCGCCGGTCCTTTGGATTGGATCGCGTGCCAGCGGAGTGGCGCCGCTCTTGCGACTGCGGTCTGGTGTCTCATCAATCATTCTTATCTCATAGCGGCTGTTGTGGCCTATGCATTTGTACTCAGCGGTAAACATACGCTCCACCAGGCACGCTGATTCAGACATGTGCAGTGGGGTGATGACTTGAGGCTTAGAAAGTTTAATGCCAGGTTGAGATTGGGTTAGATAAGAAAACGACAGTGCGAAGTGGAGAGACGAGAGATTTGATGGAGAACGAGAGAGTTTGAGAGAGAGGAAGAAGCAGAGGGCGGAGGGAAGAGAAGTACTCGCTCCCCTTAGGCAGCATCGTTTTGGTATAATCACTTACGGTCTTGTACTGTTTTAGTGGCTTGTATGATACGTTTTTACATTTGTTTGCGGATAACATCTGTCATTTATCTGTATTGTAATTAACATAACGGACATATACCGAGGGACGCTCTAAGCGACCTAACAATTATCTACTCCTACTAACCACTTCTTCCATCTCACTCCCAACTTAGGGCTAATCATGATGACCACCAACTACCAACTCACTTCACCCAACTCAGCATACCGGTTCCCCAAGCCACAGAAACATTCCTTCGACCGCTCGGTCTCGTTCTTCTCTTCGGACTCCTTCCGTCCCAGCACCTCCTCCATCCCCCATGCCACTCTCTCGGCTCCCAGCCTCGCTCCCTCCAGGTTGGGGCCTCCCGGTCCCAAACGGAGCGCAGCAAGGCGTCCCGTCAAGAACAGCGGAACATCGGCCTTCCACATCAGGTCCTCCGTGATGCACGGGAGTCCCTGCTTGCTCTCGATCGGGTACTCGCGGTTCATGCGTTGCAGCAGCGGAAGCTCCGTGACGTCCGCCTGCATGCCCGTCGCGAAGTAGATGTAGTCGATGCGAGGGAGGTCCGGAATCGGCGGATTGGTCGTGAGACGCCAGGTTTGCGAGGTGGTGCAGAACTCTCGCCCGCTGATCACCGTGCGTGGATGGATGGAGACCCGGTGGCGCGCTGCATGCTGCTTCAGGATCTTCGTGTACCGCGGCGTGATGCTGCCTCCGTTGCGTGCGGCCTTGATCATCTCCATTCGCTCCTCGTCTGTGTCGGCAGACCAGAAGGCGGCTTTTTCGTAGTTGCGGAACTTACCCATCCAGGATAGGCTGATGTCGAAATGTTTGACTGAGAGCGGGTCAGTTAAGCCCTGGCTACGAGGCAGATATGACTCTTTTCTCACCTTTAAAATCTGATCGCATGAGTAACCATACTTTGCTGACCCCCTTGCGAATGGCCATATCCACTATCTGCGCGGAGGAAAGCCCTCCGCCCACGACGACCAGGTTGGTTTGCTGCCGTTGTTGGATCTTCTGCCTGACGTTGGGGCTGGGGAAGGTTCGGATTTCCGTGCTGTGGCAGGCACCGTGCTCTTCTTCCTTGGTCAATTTGAACGGAAAGATCTTCGTTCGACCGGGCCCGATGGCCAATACTACTGCCCTACTATAGAGCTGTCTTCCGTCGGTCGTAGTCACCGTGAAGATTTTATCGGATGGCGACAATTCCGGGTGAACGTCGTATCTCAGATCCTCCACCTCGCACTGCGAGATCATGCCGGGATCATCGAGTCCGTACCGCGATACGATGCTAGAACAGTAATCGGAAAAGAGGCCCGTCGACGGAGAGAAGTAGTCTTTTCGATCTCGTTCATCAATCTCCGCTTCCCCGATAACCCTATACAGTTTCATGTCTCGTATTAGCCATCGGCGGTCCTGAAAAGCTGATCAGAACAATAGACAATAGGTATCTCTCACTGGGACTTCGTCTGTAACTTCTTCTTTTTCTTATGCTTGCTCATCTCTTTCCCCACGCAGCCTGAAATCTCCCAGAGATCTCTCTCCCGGCCCGTCTCCTGCGTATACGCCAACATCCCGTCCCGATCACTCGGATCAACATGAAAGAACATAGGACTCCGAAGCTGCTCGATCTCGAGCGTCTTGAACGCCCGATTCCACCTCTCCATCCATCGATCCCCCGTGCTATCCAGCACCATCATCGACAACCCCCCTTCCTTATGCGGACCCTCATCCTCAAAGTCGATATCCGATGCCGATGAGGAGACGGACGACGACGGCGACGACGACAGTGGCGGAGGAGACGACGATAACGACGAGGAAGAAGGGGGGCTCTGGGATTGACTCGCGCGCCGCGCATCAAAACCCTGCCATTTCTCCGCCTTGACTCCCTTCATCTTCCGGTGGTGCGAGCGCACTAGGGCCATTCGGCCGCGGTGTTTGTTGATCCAGTGGTATCGTTGATGCTCTTCGTCTGTGAACATGGCCGAGGGCGTCTCTTCGTTTAAGCGTGCCGCGACGGCCAGGCCGCAGGGTCCGGCGCCGACCACAATCACATCGAGGAGGTCCGGGAATGAGGTCGTAGCTGTAGTTGTGGCTGTAGGGCCTCCCATTGTTTGTTTAGTTGTTTGGTGATGAGTGACGGTGGTTATAGTTTATGTTGACTATGGTATTAATAAGAGCAGCAAAGAGGTGTACGAAGACTCGACTCACATCCATGCGTCCGTTTATTCCCGGCATCTTTTATAGAATGTGCAGTGGCTAATGATCGTACGTACCTCGGTGATCCGATCTCACAGGGTACTCGGATCCCAAGGTCCTTGGGAGTGGCTCGAGATGGAAACAATGCACGTTGCACGGCATGATTGGTGTCATGAGGACCTTGGGGAAGATGAAGAGTATCGAATAGTAGAGTAATTGTGGCAATTCCTGTCAACTACCTTGCAAGCTGTGATGTCTAGATTCATTGGTCTGTTCTCAATAGGCGTTGGAGATCGGTTAAGTGTGGGTAGAGAAAGAGGTTCTATCTCGCGAAGACCTTTCGAGCATTAAATTATTATCCCAGAATAAATTTATCAACAGAAATACATAAGATGAAACAGATTCCCATTCCATACATGATGATCATTTATGCCATTTCTTTGGTTTGGGCTCCCCTGCTCGCGAACGTGGAACTCCTCCCCCCTCGCGTCGATGCCAGGCATCTTGCGGCCATACCCAGCCGCGCACTCGCTTTGCATCGCGACGCTCGCCGATTTGCGGCTGTGGGATCCAACTATCCTTTCCTTCCGGTAAGATACGCTGTCGCGTCATTGCACCCGGTCCGCCGACGTTGAGGTGCGCCGACGGCTGAGACGGCAAGGGAACCGACTTTGATAGCATCAACAAGAAATATAGCGCGAGGCTGGCAGTCAGGGGGACATCGAGGGCGTTTGGTGCTGGTTCCGGAGTCTCGTCGAGGAGCGGAGACTGGCTGGCCAGCGAGCTGTCGCTGGATGGTGTTGGAGAGTTGGCGTAGGGTTCTGATGCTCTTGAGTGTCTGCTACCGTGCCCCGCGGCAATCTTCGTGGGGATGGGAGGGGATACTTCCAGGAAGCCGAAGTAGGGCACGTCGTCGCCTTCGTCGCACCCTGCTCGTACGCAAACAAGCTCGATCTCGGTGATGATGAAACCATAGCGACAGGAGTGTTCGCGCATGCACCGTTGAAGGTGCGCCAAGCCGTTGAGATACTCAACCCGTCGATGGGGGGCTTCGTTGCGCATCCCGGTATTCCAACGATCGAAGGTCTTGACGATGCCAACGAGCCGGCCACGGGGCAAACCAGAGCTCGTTTGTTCGCTGTCCGAGGCGTAGTTGGCCAGGAAATGGGGTCCGCCGTAGTTTTTGTTGGCGGTGGTGCGCGGGATGGGAGCCGGGTAGAGCGTCAGATGCTCGGTCCCCTGGGAGACAGCAAGAGCTGCGTTCACGCGGGGCGCATACAAATCATGTATCAGATTCACCAAAGAGGCCTCGGAGTCGGGCGCAAGGCGAGAGCTTGATACCGCTGTGGGCGGCGTCAGATGCGAAGAGATGGTGGTTTTCAAGAGCTTGGTGAGGCCGCTGATAGAATTGAAAGTGCGCAGCGAAAAAGAGGTCCAGCTGCGCAAGTTCCGGACGTCCCACCAGAAGTAGTCATGCATTCCCCGGGTAGGGATCACGCTCACATTCCGCACAAGGTGGATAGCCTGCGTGGGTGCGGTCAAATAGCAAAGTAGATTGGTGGATTGAGGGTGTAGTCCATCACCGGGGTGGACAAACCCGACGGGCGAGCTCTGGGCACTCGGAACTCGAGAGTAGCCATAGGGAGAGGCGGGCAATATCAGCGGCACCTGAGTACAAGTTCGAACACTGACTTGCGCGGTGCCTTGCGAGCAATGTGTGTAGGGCGGGTATACAACGATATTAGGCGTCACCGGCGTCACCGGCGTTGTGGGAGAGGTTTGCGGGGCAGAGTATCTAGGAAGCTGCCGGTAGGTGGGATAGCCGTATCGGTTCAAAGTTGCCTCGTCGATGCTAGAGCAAGACCCTGCGCGAGAGTGCCCGCTGGAAGACTTGCGCTTGTGCGACGGCGTGATACTGACGGGGGATGACAATGTCGAACCGTGGTGAGAGGAGGCATACATCGGTGAAACCGGAGATAGCAGAGCTGCAGATTCTCCGGCATTGCGCTGCCCCGAAGCCCGGCTGGGAGGATATGGAAGAAAGCCGGGTGGGTTTCGGGTGTTTGACAGGACACGACGTTGACGTTGCTGGCCACCAACGGGGGCCGGCTCGATTATCACGTCCTGCGATCTGATCTTGGGAAGTAGAGTAGGTCCATGGTGATGCCGGGGCGGCGAGTCATCACTCGCGCTGGTGGTCGAGGTGACCGCTGACCATGGGGACGAGTCAGTAGAGTACACGGACGAGTCAGACGCATTGCGACTGTGACCGCCGGTACGGATATACTCTCCCATTGGCAGGCCTGGTGGAGTGGTTGGCCGGTAGTGGGAGTATTGAAGTGACATGATGATATATTAAAGCTTTAGGAGAGATAATGAGGATCGACAAGGATAGCAGTCGCAGTAGGGTAGGTCGATCGATGCCTTCTTGGAAGAGCCAGCTCCCAGTGGTATGTAGAAAGAAATGGTCTTTGCCAGTAGAATGGATTGGTTCAATATAGACGAAGAAAGAAATGGGCAGTTTTGCAGCACTCGAACAAGGAATCACAGGCGGTTCATTGCTTGTATGAATTGCCACGAGGAATTCTTGCATATCCAGACCGGAAATGTTTGGATGTTAAATGCTCTTCGAGCCTGGAGCCACACGACCCCGATGTAAAAGAGATAGCCGGTCAACAGGAGCAGGGGACGACAACATGAAACACAATCTATGCTCCATCTTGACGCCAAACCGCCGGGCTCCAGGGTGTCCAGAAGGGCAATCGAGAGGGAATCGACATATGGGCTGCCGGCATCTCGGATGATGCGCGAAACATACGATCCTCAGAGCCATTGACGGCCAGCATGACTGTTTCATCTAACAGTCGCGCGTTAAAATGTTGCTAAATTTGCACCTTCTGCAAGTCTTCAGATCTAATCGAGATCAGAGGCTTTCCCCATCTAGGAAATGGTTCGTTGTGATCTAAAATAAGATCTATAATCGGCAGCATTCACGTTTCATGCTATTCTCGGTCAAATGTTGCTAATTTAATCTCCCATAAGCGACACGCCTGGGAGGTCTATCAATGGGCGGCAAGAGGGAAGTGAATTACTGGCATACTTTCGCAATATGTGGTCCCTGGGGAAAGAAAGGTGATTGCATTTCGCGGCGCCAAAGATCGAAGAGGAACGGCAACAGAGGCACGAAGAAACCGCGGGTGCAGACCAATGAAAGCGAGTTTGACCAAGCGCCAGGGCCACAGCAGTAGGTACAATAGTTTCAAGATATCCGAGTCCTAAGAATACACCCACTGAGTGAATGATGCCCATAGCTCGGGGCAAATGAAATTGGGTGCCGTACGCGCCGGCTCGCACGACCCAGGTGGGCGCCAGGCTCCCTGAGTGGTTCCTCTTTCTTGAAAACCTGCAGCATGCTTGGCTTCGATGAAGCGGACAAATCACCATCGGGCTTGATAGATATTAATGAATTACCTCTGCTACTTTTTTCGGATTGGACGAGCAGGGGAGAAAAAGGAAGAACGAAGATGGGTGGCGGCACGATAGGTAGCGTCAGCGGGTAAAGGGTGGACAAACATGATCTAAATCGACCTGCGAAACTGCTATTTTTGTAAAAAAGGAAATAGTTTGTTTTAAGTCTTGCAGCAATCTTGACTTTCTGCAGGATCTATCTTTGTATCCTCGGGTGGTTCCACCAAAATGGTGAGGTTGAGGTTGATGTTGAGGTTGAAGAAGTAGGAAGAGGGTTTGGGGCTCGTTCGTGGCTTAAGTCAGCAGCCCGACAAGGGTCCGATTTCTATACCTGAAAGCACATACTACGGCAAGCGATACACATGCTAGCAATAGAGATCAAATTTTATGCGGGAGAACAAATGCAAAAAACATATGTAATGAGTAAAACCATAGATTTGATTAATTAAATTGATATCAATAGAGGTAAAAAAAGAAAAAGCTTTAGAGTCTTCTCGTGAATCCGGAAGCATTCCAGCGCCACCTTGTCTAAAGAGCATCATCACAGTCGTCATCCCGGCTCCTGTATAGGGAATACCAATCCCCGAAACCCAGACAATGCAAAGACAAACAGAAACCATCGGCACACCAGACCCGAATTCTGTACGGAAATCTTAGGATCCTGGTGACGAGGGAGGAAGTCTAGTGAATCGTCTATAAAGAGAACCGGTTGGGTTCAGAACAAAAAGCAAATAACGTGAGCAAGGTCTATGAAGCACCAAGCACAACTTAGGCCTTGACTTCGTACTGGCGTCGGAACATGTCATCCACCTCGGAGAGGTAGTAGGTTTTGGGGTACAGCGTCTCCGTCTTGCCAGAGGGCTTGAAGTTCTTCTTCAGATGAGCATGCTCACGGAGGACACACATCTATATGTACGTTAGTCAAGAGCAGGTATTATGAGGGGCAAAACGGTTCCTTACGTCATCGTAAGCCTGGGGAGGCAGAACGGTTCTACCATTGAGACGGTTGTGGAGGTCGAGCTTCTCAACCATGTAAGACACGTCGCCGACAATCTTGGCGCTGTACATGGAAGCGGCAAGACCACTGCCGTAGGAGAAGATACCAACGCGCTTGGCCTCGGCGGGGTCAAACTTGACGTTGGAGATCAAGCTGGCCAGACCGGCGTAGACGGTAGCAGTGTACATGTTACCGCAAAGGGTGGCAACGTCCAGACCGGGGCGCACACGCTCGGCATAGCGCTTCTTGGTCAGACCCATGAAGGTCTTCTCGACGCTCTTGTCGGTCAAAGACTGGTCGTAGGACAGGTCGCGCAGCTCCGGGGCGACCTCGGCGAAGGCGGGATGGGAGGGGTTGGCGAGGTAGTCGTTGTACAGCATACGACCGAACGACTTCTGCACCAGCTTGCAAGTGGGAGCGTGGTACAGGATGTAGTCGAATCGGTCCAAGGGGGTCTTGCTGTCGTCCTGGGCAGTACCGTTGCTGCCGTTCTGGGCCTTCTCCTTCAGAGTCTTCTCACGAGCGTCGTAGGCCTTGTAGCAGGCATCAACGGCCTCGGTGTAGCACTTGAGCGAGAACTGGCCGTCAACAACGGGGTACTCGCTGGTCAGGTCAGGCTTGAAGAAGTCGTAGGCGTGGGTGATGTAGCTGCCACGAAGACCGGGCTCGAAGACAATAGGAGCGTCGGGGCCAATCAGCATGGCAACGCAGCCAGCACCACCGGTGGGGCGAGCAGCACCCTTGGCGTACAGGGCAATGTCACCGCAGACGACGATGGCATCTCTGCCGTCCCAGGCGGAGGACTCGACCCAGTTGATGCTGTTGAAGACGGCGTTGGTACCTCCGTAGCAAGCGTTGACAGTGTCGATACCCTCAATGTTGGTGTTCTCAGGGGCAAAGAGCTGCATCAGGACGGACTTGACGGACTTGGACTTGTCCAAGAGGGTCTCGGTACCAACTTCCAGACGACCAACGTTGTTCTTGTCGATGTTGTACTTGCTGATGAGGGAGGAGAGGGTGGTCAGAGCCATGGAGTAGATGTCTGTCGAGGAGATCGTTAGCATTGTAGCCTCAGGGCGTAAAGGGGTATCGGAAGAAATAATAGGATGGACATGGTTTAAAGTCCAGGAAAGAGGATGGGTGAACAACAACGTACCCTCGCGGTCATCACAGAAGCTCATCTTGGTCTGACCCAGACCAATTGTGTACTTGCCCTCGCTCACGCCATCGAATTTCTCCAGCTCGGACTGGTCGACACACTGCAAACAATCGTTAGCCTGAACCCCCACTTTTGCTTTCTTTGTTATTGTTCTCGGGGAAGAACGAGGAATTGATAGGGCTTCAAGAAGTGCATACCTGACTGGGGAAGTAGACCTCAATGGCCTTGATACCAATGTTCTGGGGACGAGCAGACATAATGGCGGTGTGATAAGGGGGGGGGGAGATGCGTAGGAATCGAGGGGCGGAAGAATCACAGAGGGGTATCAGGGAGAAGAGGAATCGTAGATTTGACAGGAATAGAAAAGGGAGGAGAAGGGAAGGTGACAAGTAGGGAGATATGGAAGAGAAGGAGGAAGGAGGAAGAAGAAAAAGAACCGAGAGGGAAGAAGAGAGAAGGCGAGTGAGGTGTAGATATAAGAATTGGAGCAGGACAGTAATAATTCTTGCCCTTGCAAGCCAACGTGAACGAAGCTGGTTCGTTATCGGCTAGTCTTGCTGGAAGGCGGGTCCCTTTTTCTTTTTTTTTTTTTAAATTCAGGCAACTTTCAGGCGCCTCCCGGGCTGGCGGGGGGCTGTGGTAGCCTGAGGTGTAGACGTTAAACCCTGAGAGGCTAGCGCGTTAACTGAATATGGAATAGCTCCATCCGCAGAGGCGTGACCCGAGCGGATCAACAGATTAAAAAATCCCCACTGCTTCTCCAGGATGGGATATACACGGTACTCTACATACTAGAAGCCCTTTCTATGAGACAATTTTTCCATTTCCTTCGCTCGTTGCGTTGTCTGGAAGGCCCCTGACTGTCTCTGACTTCGGCCCCTTTTCGAGTTTTCCTCGTCTGCTTGCTTTCCTCCGGTCTGACCTCACCGACTCTTCGTGCGACTCGTCTACCTCGTGATGCTCCCGGCATCCTATCGCGAACTTCCGATATACGATACTTCAGACTCAACCTGAAGGGCCGATGAAAGCAACGAGAGAGACTACCTACATTGTCTGGAATGTTCGCTCGGAATGGCCCTGGGGGCCCGTTACCCCCCCCCCCCCAATCACACTCAATGGACCGCGTAGGACGGAGTACCTCTCGTACTCCCATACAAATCTACATTCCGGCAGAGTACATACATACACCCTGCATGGATCTCAATGCAAGCATGATCGACGGTGTATCAGACCATCAGAAATTTCCACCTTATATTCGGCATCATGTATTTGGCCCATATGAGCATCAATGATATCAGCTGTCGTATTCCTGGGCTTGCTGCATAACATCCGTGGATCCTCGTCCCTATCAATGATGCTAGCATACTACGGAGTAGGCTTTCTCACTCTCGTGTCGAATTACTAAACTGGATTGTCGGCCGAAGCTTACATGGCAGTTGAACAGAAAGGAAAAAAGAAAAAAGAAAAAAGAAAAAGGCTGAAAGCCACAGAATAAAAATACAAACCAGCATATCATGAGAGGTGCGATATCGGGTTCCCGTCGGGTTCTTCGTTCCCAACCCTCTCATCTCTTCATCATATCAACGAGCCCCTCCCCCAAGGTCATTCTTTAGATAATATTATCCACTTTGCACGACAGCGATGCAAGCTGGCCAGCCCATTTTTACGATAATAAAATCCATTCCAGGATTAATCAATCTTATCATGTGGATCCTACAGGCGAAACCAGGGCCAGAGGGCTCCGTTTTGCCGAGAACTTCGTCTGGAACAAGGATTCCAGTGGATGCCACTCCCTGCGAAGAAACCCCGAGTACGGACTGATTCGGTGATTACGGAGTAACTAGGCTGTCAACTTGCCACAAATGATAGTGGGACACTGGGAATACATACATAGCCCGACGGAAAGAACCGATCTCTGCCAAAACCTCTTGCGGTATTCAACCCCGAGGTGGAATGCGAGAGGGGTTTCCTATTCGTCTTGCCCGTTCCACACGCAGACTCGGATCAATCGAGTAGGAAGAGTCGTCAGAAGACTCCACTGCGTTCCGGTCTTGGGCCTTTGGCTGGTAACGGTCCATTGATCTTGTGTGCCTCGCTTGTAACTTGTACCTGGGTCCTGGAGTCCTGGACCATGCGACAAATCGTCACCATTCAACGACTGATCCGGTCTAGCCGGCAAGGAACTAAGTTAAGCGGTAGTGCGTCGTTTGGAGGTTCCGTGGGAGAAGAAAGATGCTCTTGGATTCTTACCACTCTAGGCTTTCTGGTCTTTCTAGAGAGATAGCCCCGGTGTATATATATCCCAGCGGAAAGCCCTATGAAGTATAGCCCGTCCTGAGTATGTGCATACCATGAATATATATCATGACTGTCAAGTTGGGTCTTTTGCCAGAGATAGTTAGTTGGTTCAAATGCATTGTGCAAGTATTTTGCCATGGATAAATCATGAGAACATCACACTAAGCATGGAAGACCGTGGACTGGCCTTTCCTTCATCTGAATCCTCGTTCATTGACGGACAGCAGAGCAGCAGGACAGCCCTCGGTTCCCAGCGATGAGACGTTATGACAATACCTGACGGCCGCCCTGGTATGGTCACAGAGAGAAGAGCACCTGCAGCGACGGGTATCGCGGGTGGACAAATAAGTATCTGTGGCTGTACTGCCAGGGGCACCCGCGGTATGTAACAGTAAGCCATGTATGAATACCGGTATCCCGTCACCGTTTGGTCTTTTTCCTCTTTTCTCAATTTTGCAAGTCTCGCCTTTCCTTTTCCTTTTCTCTTTCCTCCACTTCAAACAGTCATCAAGCTTCCTTGTCTCTTCTACATCCGATCGGTGCTAATTTCCATCTTTCATCGTTGGTTCTCTTCTCCATCATGATGGGAGAGTCGGACCTGCATCTCTACGGAGGATGAGAGCGACTGGCAGCCAGTGGGCGCACCAAAACCCTTCTGCCTGCTTACTATTCCTTACTATCAGAGTGCCGAGCGTGGGTCACTTCTCTTGTCTGCCCTGCGCCACGCGTGTTCCGTGACGGTCTGGGGAAAAGCAACGCCGCCTGCGACGCTTCGATAACCTCACTCCTTTTTGCCCGGTATTCGCCCTCTCCGGCCCCCCTCTCACCATCCACCTAACCTCCCCCCCTAACTTCCTTCTTTTTCGCTGCCCCTTTCGGCCGCTTGGATCTTCCCTCCAATCGGGGAGCATGTCTGCCACTGTCACTCCTTTCCTTTCCAGACCATGATCCCGCTTAGTCCGGTATCTGTGACTGTGTCCAACTCGCACGGCTCCCCGGAGCCCCGTACCTGCCACCATGGGCAACGACGATAAAATCCAATACGAAGCTCTCCCTATCCCCACCTACGATGAGGCTACTGCCTCTCGCCCGGGCTCGTCGCGATCTGAACATGATCCCGACGAACCCAGCAGTCATGCCGAAAGACAGGGCTTACTCCATGATGCCGACGCTAACACGACACACGAGGGACACCGACCCCGGTTCCATGGCTACCATCCTCCCACCGTCGAGTCCGCTCGGAATAGCGTCGACGACCTCGAATCGTCGGCTCCAGGGTCGGAAAGAGGCTCTCTCGAGGAACTGCAGCGGGAACTCGCTCAGATGGACGTGGAGGACCCGAATCAACGGCCAAGTCGGCATTCGAGATTGCGCGCGCAAGTTTCCAAACGGTTCAACAGCCTAACTCGCACCTTATCCTCGATACACCTCCCGCTGCGTCGATACCTTCCAAACTTCCGTTTCACCGTCAACCTCGACACCGCTCGTTCGACAATGCAAAACCACGGATGCATGATCATGCTGCGTGTATTCGGTCTGCTACTGGTGGTTACCGTCGTTTATGTGTTCTTTGTGTCGGATATCTTCAACATGAACACCCGATTCATCATGGGACAGTCCTACAGTGCAGCATCTGTGGAGAACTTTGTCCAGGGCCACATCAACGAAACGAACATCGCGGAGAATTTGAGAAGGGTCACGCAGTTTCCTCACATGGCTGGCACCGAAGGAAGCTACGTGTTGGCGGAATGGATCGAACAAGAGTTCCGGAACGCCGGACTGGATGAGATTGAAATGGAGGAGTTCCAGGTGTACCTCAACTATCCCACCTCGGATGGAAGAAGGGTGGCTATTGTCGACCCCCCAGATCTGGCCTGGGAAGCGAAGCTCGAGGAGGATATTAAAGATGACAATCAGAAAACACCCGTCTTCCATGGTCATTCGAAATCGGGGAATGTTACGGGACCACTTGTGTATGCGAACTATGGCTCCAAAGAGGATTTTCAGTATCTGGCCGACCAGGGGGTCTCTGTGAACGGCTCTATAGCATTGGTTCGATATTACGGGTCTGAAACTGATCGGGCCCTGAAAGTTAAAGCCGCCGAACTAGCCGGTGCTGTCGGCTGCATCATCTACTCCGATCCGTCGGAGGACGGCTTCGTGCGCGGGGACCCCTTCCCAAAGGGACGATATATGCCAGCAGACGGCGTCCAAAGAGGCGGTGTAAGTCTGATGTCATGGGTTGTCGGAGACGTCTTGTCTCCAGGGTTTGCATCCACGCCAGACGAGAGCAAGAGACTCAAGCCGGAGGAAAGTCAGGGGTTGACAGGAATACCGAGCTTGCCGCTGGCCTGGCGCGATGCTCAGAAACTCCTACAAGCCCTCAAAGGCCATGGTTCCAAGGTTCCTAGGAAGTGGGTTGGTGGTGTGCCGAAGATCGATCAGTGGTGGACCGGAAATGAAGACTCACCGACCGTCAACCTCGTTAATCTGCAGGATGAGGTAGAAAGACAGCCCATTTATAATGTGTTTGGAAGGATCGTTGGTCTTGAACAACCGGAAAAGAAAATCATTGTTGGCAACCATCGGGATTCATGGTGTGTCGGCAGCGCCGACCCAGGAAGCGGTACTGCCGTCTTCCTTGAGCTTGTTCGCGTGTTCGGCGAGCTACTCGAACTGGGGTGGCGCCCCTTACGTACCATCGAGTTCGTCAGCTGGGATGCAGAGGAGTACAACATCATCGGCTCCACGGAGCACGTCGAGAAGGAATTGGAAACCTTGCGCGATAATGCATATGCCTACATCAACGTTGATGTCGGTGTCGGAGGCCAGGACTTCGAGGCAGCAGGATGTCCGGTTTTCGAGCGTGTCGTCATGCAGATCCTGGGCCGCATCTCGGATCCGGTCACCAACGAGACGCTTAAAGACATCTGGGAGAAGAAACAGAAACAGCTGGCTCCTCTGGGGTCTGGCAGTGACTACGTTGCTTTCCAGGACATAGCTGGAACGTCCAGTGTGGATTTCGGATTCACCGGCCAACCATTCCCTTACCACAGTTGTTACGAAAATTGGGACTGGATGACGAAGTTTGGCGACCCGGGATTCCGGTACCACAAGAGCTTGGGCCAGTTCTGGGGCTTGTTACTCCTCCAATTTGCAGACAACCCGATCTTGCCCTTCGATTTGGAGATCTACGCGGAGCGCATCGCCGTTTATGTTACCGATTTGGAAAATTACGCCAAGTCCAAGAAGGTTCCAATCGCCCACAAAGATAAGGCTGGCCGAGATGCCTCCGTCAGCTTCGAGGCTCTGTATAACGCCGCGGCGAAATTCCAGGGCGACGCTGCCAAGTTCCAAAAGTGGGCCCAGGTGTGGCACGACGCAGTCTGGGGATCTGGAGGCTTCGAAAACAACGTGATGGCTATTCAACGGATGTCTTATAATGCTCGGATGGCTGCCTTCGAAACCCATCTTTTGGATGATCGAGAGGATGGCGGAGTAAGTTATCCTTGGACTAGAGAACAAAATAATTCTAGACTAACGATGTTGCGTTTCAGATACCCAATCGCACACAATTCAAGCATGTTATTTTCGGTCCCCAATTGTGGGCTGGCTATGATCCGGCCTTCTTCCCAGCTATCCGGGACAGCATTGATTCAGGCAACTGGACTCAAACCCAGGAATGGGTGGACCGAGTTGCGGACATCCTGCATAACGCCAGCGACCAACTCTTCCATAACTGACCTTGATGGCCTTTTCTTCTTTGACATACTCTTCTGATTGGACATACCAACCTGCTTTCTTTAATGGCTAAAAACCCTCACCTTTTCCCCGTACAAAGACACCTTATCTGATTTCACACCACCCGCTCCTCAAAACTAGTTTTAGACCACTTCGCCGTTTTTAGACTCTATGCCACGCCTGTGTTGACATCCTTCAAGCCAATGTGTTTGAAACACCTTCCTGTTTCTTTTATTCGTGTCTATGTTCTCCAGCGGTGATCCCATTTCGTTTGTGTATGTCTGCCTCGTCAGGAAAAGGGGGGGACGCGTTCGATTTCGAAACGTTCCGAAATTCCTCTGTGTTATATCCATCTGTCTATGCATCTATTGGTCTATTTAATTGTCTATCTATCTTCCTACCTATTCATTCATGGGTGTTCTTGGTCATTATTTACGGATCTAGCCTCCTTGGTTGATATTGGCGTCGATGCTTTCTCGTCCTTTTTGATTCTTTCTATCAATGTCTTCGGTCGTAATGCCGATTTCCTTTATTGGGGACTTTCTTCTTGATGCATTGGCGTTGATCTTTAAGGTAGAAAATTGAATGCAACGGAATGTACACAGCACATACTCTGCTTGATTCTACTGATCTCATCTCGCCCAACCTTCCTCTTGCCCTTGCTTTTGTGTGCAAGTTCAGCTAGACTAGAACCAGCCAGCCAGAACTAGATGGAAAATGGGTTCATCGTTTGTATAGTAATACTTATGTGAATGGATAAGTTAGTCACCCCTTAGAACTAGTTGATTAATCTAGATCAGGTAAACTGGGTAGGGAGGGCAGAAAGATACGAACTCCATCCCAACAAATAAATGATCAGAATGCCCGTCCTACAGTTCTCGATGGAAAAAAAAAAAACACCAAGGGACGGACTAACAATCGTAACCTCCCACTCACCCACCCAATCACGAAAATTAAAATTACAGATGCAGAGAAAAAATCCCCGTAACACCTAGATATGAAGAGATCAATTGATGGAGAAAAGAAAAGTAAGGACCCTTGTCCATGCGCCGCTATATGTATCAGACGCCAATGAGTTGGATATATACAATGCCTGGTAATAGGGAAGAGCTTGAGAAAAAGAAATGAAGGGAGAAAAAAAAAGGACCTGTTGAGGGAGGTCAGGAGAAAAAAGTGATAGAGCGATGCAATTACCCCCTTTGTCCTTTCGGAGAATGATTGATTAGAAAGAAGAAAAAGGAAAGAGAACGCCTTCCCCGGTCCCGGATTATGTGAAAAGACCCACGAGGTAATAAGATTAAGAAGGGAACGGAAAATCGAAGAATGATGAGACAATGAACGCCATGATGGTCCCCCATGCCCAATAGAAACAAACGGTCTATGTGGTCTAAGCAAAATCCAGAAATGTTGTCAAATCTCCGGAAAAGGACAAAGGGTGTATGTGATTAAGCAGCGCATGCACGCTCAACGCGACTGTCGGTGATGACTCATTTTCTGAAACTCTCAACGCCCAGCGTTGGGGTTTCGACCATCCGATCGCAAGGGACACCTTCGTCACGCCTCCGAGAGAAGAAGCTATCGCATTCGGATACAATCTGCGCCCATTCGGCAAGAGCACGGCCTGCGTACTTACTTGCCACGAGAGTGTCCTTTAACGCAAGCGTAAGGTCTGACTCGCTGGTTGATTTAACAGATGCCGAAGCAGTATCGGATCCAGTCATAGCCGTGTCATCCACCGCCGCCAAGTCGTTCTTCTTTTCATCCTCGCTTTGTTCGGCGGATGCGGAATCTGACGTTGATTCGGAATCGTCGGATTTGGCTATTGAGCCCCGAAGTTGTAAGTGTAACTGAGCCGCCACTGGGATGCAGGGAGTGTAAAGACGCTTGTTCCGACTAGGCCATTGAGGCCGGTCCATCCATTCTAGAGAGAATTTGAAGGAGTACGGCTGATGGGCGGTTTTGGGTCGAGCGAGCTCCCCCGAGTGATTCTTGGGGCGCCAGTGACCATCCAGGCATTTATCGGCTGCCACCGTGGTGTCCGATCCACCGGTGTCGGACTCGTCGGAGCTGCTTGTAGGCGAACTATCTCCGCTGGACTTGGCGCTTGACGATCCGCCAAACATGGCTTTCAGAAGATTCCATCGTTTCTTAGGGGGCGGAGGCATTTCAGGGGCTGGAGTGGGATCGGCGGTCTGTGAAGAGGTATTGCTAGTAGAGGTGTTTTGCTCAGATGGAACAGGAGGGACAACACGATCGAAAGATACGAATAGGTTTGCTGGGGACAGAGGGTTATCACATCGGATGATGATGATCCTGCGCCCTGGTGCCGGCGTACAGGGGGCAGAAGACAGTAGCGCGGTTGCGGATTCTTCAGCGCGAGTTTGGAACGCAAGAAAATACCGCCAAATCCGAAGCAGTCGACCCGACAGCGTCTCATAGATTTTACTAGTCTGATCAGCAATTGTCCGTCCATAGGCAGATGTAGACTTACGAGTCGAGAGGAGTTGGGTCACCATTGAATCTACCCATCCTCCAACACACCAAGCGATGGAAATAGGCACGAACCATAGGGCTCCAGTGATTGAAATAATGGAAGAACAAGGGTTCATGCAAAAGGAAGCCGAGGCAGAGATCCTCCTTGCGCTCCTCGGAAGCAGTCCACGGACTCCAGATGGCGAAAAGAAACGAGAATACCCGTACTTCGGTCAGGGAATTGTGGCTTTGAATCATCTGCTTGCAAACTTGCTGCCAGAATTCCCAGTCAAAAATTTCGGGTTCCTCCGATGTGCGCGAGAAGCGAGTCATGATAGGGACAACTTCTTCCACAAAATCGCAAAGCAAGAAGCATGCATTGTGGTCAAAAAGCGACGTCATCTGGGCTGCTGTTTTCATGATTGTGGAGAATGATTCGGCGTACAAAAGCCGGGCTTGTTTTGGCTCGACCGAAGACTCGGAGAGAAAGTCTCGGAGGAGAATGATTAATCGATTCTCGGCCATTGAACGGTGACTGTTGGCAGCTCCCAGGGGAAGAGCCGAGACGGCCGCATCGGCACCTTCGATAAAGTCGTCGAATGTAATGGCAGCGGCAGTGTGCGTATTTTCCGGCGCTTGCGGGATGGACTGCTTGTATAAAGTGTCCTCGAGAACGACGAGAAGCTGGGAATGAACCGGAAGCAGACCTGGCGCCAAAACTCGCTGCCCTTTCTCGAGCTCGCAAGGCAGGGCATCGGCATACAAAATGTGTATATACTTGACAAAAACGAAGAAGAGGTCCGAGTCACGGCCACACCACCGCGAGACCCACGGGCTCTGCCACGGGAGCTGTGCCGTGCTCAGAGGAACGTCAGGCTTCTGTCGGAGGTATCGGACCAAGGGAGTATGTGCGTGGAAAGCAAGAGATCGCAGAGCCACGGGGAAATTCAATGCCAGGTCCTGGGTGAACGCGCGCGTGCTGTTGCTTCGGTCGACATTTGACTGCGCAAAGATCCGCCGAAACACGCTGGGCGGCGTGTTCCACAATCGGACAAGAATATCTGCAACCCCGGGGCAGAAAAAGAAGGCGTAGGCGCAGGCTTTCCCGCAGAACGCCACCAGGCTAGCGGGGGCGTGTCTCATGGACATCCGCTCCACCACGAACGACATCTGAGAAAGTAGGTTTTGCGTGAAGATGTTCCGAATGTTGTGGTGGATGGATTCGACGAGGAAATCCGAGCCCGACGAGCCTTCCGAGCTCTCCGAGATAGAAGTCGAGGCGTGCTGCAACGGTTTGGGCGACCTTCCGTCGGACGGGGGCACAGGAAACGGAATCCTCCATTCCGGTCGGGTCATAATCCCAACTACAGCCTCGAGATAGACCGGTCTGTCCGTGCCTGATATGGATTGGTTGTGTTTGCCATTAAGCATCTCCAGTAGCCCGGTCCACCATTTGTTGAGTATGTTGACTCGGCGGTCCAGGTCTTCGGGGCGTAGAGATTTATAGGAAGGATTCGAATGATTACGATTAAGAAATGGAAGTAGTGAAGAGCGAATGACATTGGCTTTCAACGCACTGGACTTTGCTTGGAACCTGCATCAGTTAGCGACTAGACGTGCTTCGTCCGGCCCACGTCACTTACTTTTGAAAATCAGCCTCGAGGCCACGAAAGACAGCCCAGAGCTCGTCCTTCTTCCGCGGGACATCGACGCCGCCGTGGGCGTTGGCGGCAGAGGGCGGCAACTTGGGCATTGGAGGAAGCACCGGGGTGGACACATTGAAAGAGGCGGTGAGTCGTTCCAGCGAAGTCTTCGTCGAGAGCGGATGCGGCGACGGACTGCTAGGGGTACCAGGGCTATCTGACCGGCTCTGCGCCACGACCGCTACCGTTGGACGCCGAGGGCGTTTGTTCAGAATCGTCCGCTTGCGAGAAGGGGTAGCGGGATCGGCGCCCGGAGCGGTATCAAGCTGAATGCTTGTCTTTGGAGACGAGGATTGCGAGCTTGGTGGTGAGGGCTCGTCGGTGCGCAAGGCCCGCACTCGAGCACTTCTCGCGGACGGGGCGGGCGAACGATGCGGTGCGCTGCTTGACGTCCAAGGTTTCCGGGCCAAGCTGACGAGCCTGCCGGACATCGAGCGCGCCTTGGAGGGGCGGGTGACAGGTTCCGGGGGAGCTGGCGTTTCCGAGGCCTGGGCCTCTGGAGGTCGTGTCTCTGTAGTCTGGCCCTCCACAACCGGTTGGGTTTCCGTCTCTTGGGGAGGCGTTTCCGGGACGTCGGCGGGAGGAACCAGGGTTTCCCCGTCCATCGGATTGGTCAAGTCTTCGCTCGAAACCGTAAATCGCGAGACCGCAATGGTTGTTTTCTCCTTGGAACGAAGGGAGGTCCGGCGCAAGATATCCTTCCCAGCAGCCACATCTTCCTTGGACGGTGAATCGGAATGGTTTGGATACGTCAGGTCGGAGAAGGTCCTTCGCAAACTGGGAGGGCAGGGTTGTTCGGCGGCGAGGTCGGGAAGGTGGTTGTAGCTGGCGGCACGGGACAGAAAGGCTTGCTCATCTTGAAGGTTGTTCACGGCCTCGGGGTAGATCGACGACATGGTCGACATTCGGGCAATGCGGGACTATAGATCCACGAGAAGGGGGCGCCCTGGACAGATGCACATCTCCCCCAGCCGGGAGTGGATGGTAGGTGAGATCAGCGTCGAAGAGACCAGCTCCTCCATGTAAGACGATATCGAGGAAGGGTTAAACCATGTGCGAGAGTCGATGGTGGGGAGGCGGGAGAGCGAGAGAGGTCGACGGAGGAGGAGCGAGGGAAAAGGAATCCGCAGGACCGGGGGGGAAGCGAGGGTAAGGAAGTTATCTATAAGGGGAGTGGAGGAATGGCAAGCGACCACGTCAATGCTGGCTAGCAGAGGAGCTGAAGCTGACAACCCAATAATAGATGCGATCTTAGTCGGGACCCTTTAAGATATACCCCAGACGAGGGATGATCGTTAGCCCAACACCGGAGCGAATGAAAGGAAGGCGTATCTTTGATCGACGGAGGGTGGAAGTTCCGTAACGAGAGGGCTGGGAAGGGCAGGGAGGTAGGTAGGAAGGAGAGGTCGGGAGAATTAATTGTGACGGTAAAAGTCAACAAGGGAGAGAAGGAGATTGACAGAGAGAAAGAAAGAGGAAGAGAAAGAGAGAGGAAGAAGAAGAAGAGGAGAAGAGGAAGAAAGGAAAAGGAAAAGGGAGAAAAACGGAGGAGTGAATAATTACGGTACGGTTTGGTATCCGTGTATAGTACCTATAGTTGATAAGGTAGTATAAGGTGGATATAGACTATAGAGGGAGTATAAGATATTCTCTCATGTAAATCTAAACAATACAATTCATCAGCAATGGACAATTATCGTCATCGTCGTCGCAATTCTCTCTGCTCGGTCTCCATCATCGTTCGCCATGCATGGATTCATCATACGTGCAGTGCAGACAGCACCATCGTACGCCCTCGACCGGAATCAAATCGACGATTATTGTTATCATGATTATTTTTGATTTTTAATTTCTATTTCCTCTCGCTTGGCTCGGATCTACCGCATGAAGATGCAAGGAAACCGGTCATGAACTCGCCAGGAAACTCGGACTATTGCGAGGGATTTGTCGTAATGAACTCTATACGAGGCCATCCCGTTCATCCAACGCAGAGGTGAAATTCCTCTCTTCTTTCATCATCTCTCGTGCATGCCAATCCTTCGTCGGAGTCTTGCCCTGAGAGTGAGCCAGCCAAACCATCAGTCGATCGTCTCATGCATCTCCACCTGAGTTCTGACCCGTCATCCTGCAAATGGCGTGCATGTACCCAACTCGGCGAGAGCTCGCTCGTTACTCACTACGGAGGCCCGTCATCAATCAATCAGTCCGTCGACCTTAGCTGTCTCCATCGATTTCCCTCCAACCCACCGGAGACAGGAACAGGTGGAATCCTGTCGACGGTCCGGGTCGCCAGTGGCAAATCCCGCGAGTCCGACTCCCTGGAATGTCTTACAATCGAATAATCGCATACTTCTTGTGCATCCTTCGTACTCCGGGAAACAACCGCCGCATTCCACTCTGACGGCGTAAACAATGAACAGCGTTAGTGCTTAGGATCTCAGGCCCCTCCCTCGGCTCGACCGAGTCAGTCCGAGGCGCAATCGATCCCCTCTCGATGGAATAATAGAATACCACATCTTCAAGATCGTTACCGACAGTCCAGTCCTTCGTACCTCTTGGGGCACTCAACAAAATGGAGGCGAAAGTTTAAAAAGGCGCAAAGAAAAGCCAACTAAAAGCCCGAGGATGGCGGTCTGGCGATGCTGATGGAGCTGTCATATTCCAACCCCATCGGCTTTAGTTCAGCTGGTAAAGGGAAAAAAAAAAAAAAAAAAAAAAAGTTGAGATTAGCCTAGGGAAGAAAGAGGCTTAGGCGTAAACATAAACACAGCCATCAAACGTCGAAGGCCGGGGCATCCAGCATGTCTCGAAGGGTTGGGAATCCCGCCATGTGCGATGGCTAAAAATGGCCCTGGAATTCTCTCGAGTTACACGGCGATGTCATCACAGACGGCTGCACTTTTCTTTCAGACTTTCAGAACTGCCCGTCGGTGTTTTTCTCCCCCATCTGTTGTTTGCTTTTTCCCTTTCGTCCTGGTTATTGTCATGGAATGGTGGAAGGGAGAAACTTGGCACCGCTGATCCGACCGAGTCGAGTTGAGTCGGATATATCAATCCCGCTCTCCCGCCACGCCAATCCTTGCGTCCGCGGCGGTTCTACGCTCTACAGTGAACTCGAATGGACACAATCATTAATGTACGAAAGAAAAGAAAAGTTCATATCCTCCAAATAGGTTTAATTTACAAAGTTCCTTCAGGACTTTTCTTCAAGGCCGATGGGAGACGTCGTCCGGTCTCATGTCCATTATCCTATAAAGTCCCAACGTGTTTTTCCCAGACCTTGCCAGTAGGACCGAAAGAATAAACCTAGTGGGCATGAGCCTCCTCCTCGGGCTCCTCCTCGAACCAGCTCTCCTCGGCGGGGGCGGCCTCGCCGGCGGCAGCCTGGCCCTCAACCTCAACCTCCTGGCTCTCGTAGGACTTCAGCTCATTGGCGAGGTTGGCCTCTTCGGGGGACTTGGGAGCAGCGGGAACGGCGAACTTCTGGACGTGAGCCTCGGCATCACCGGGCTTGACGGGGGTAGGCTTGTAGGCGCGGAGCTCGCGGAGGTACAGCTCCTGAACGGGGTCGGCTGGAGACAAGGTCAGAGGACTGGCAAGGGGAAGAAGACCGCCCATTGAATGAACAGCGACCATAAAGAGTGCTTTTCTCTGCGGAAAAAGCAAAAGAGGGATCACATACCCTGACGGACGGCGGAGGTCAGGAAAGTGCGGCGAGAGGCAGAAGAAACCTGCTGGCGAGAAACGCGGGAGAAGAGCGAGCGCTACGGCAGAGTCAGCACGGGCGGGATTTCATCGAGAATCCCAGGAGAGAAAAACTTACCGACGCTCTGAGAGACTGAGACATCATCGCGACGGGGAGGAGGTGGTCGTGGATAAGGGAGGGGAACTTGGTAGAGGGAATCTGCGAAGGACGGCAATAACGAGGAGGTTCGACGTTCGACGTTTGTTCGGGAGTCGTCGGCTTGGCGGCTGACTCATCGGGGTGCGGCTCCCGATCCTTTCCCGTCCAGGTTTCCGCCTTCTTTGTCCTTCTGCCTCCTCGTCTTTGTTTCCCCTCCTCCCATCTCGACCGTCTGTCTGTCGCTCGACACGGCCCTCTTGTCCTGAACCTGAACATCTTGACGTTGCTCTGTCTGCTCTCTCCGGCTCGACTCGACTCGACTTCCCTCGACTCGACCAGGACGACCTCAGCTGCAGCGCCTTTTCTGTCAGATTCGAACGACCCCATTTCCGTGATCGCTTGCCACTCACGGAGACCTTGACTGGTTCATCGCGGTCGGACAAGCGTGGCTGCAAAGAGATAAACGGAAGTTGCCGTGAAGCGGGAATCAGAGGATTCTCAGTCGGCTTCGCCTCAAAGCTCCCTTCTCTCGGGGGACTGTTCGCAGCCCAACCAAGTCCGATATATCATTCGCCCCCCTAAAAGGTAAAAGCTGAATCTCACCAACTTTGCCATCAGCACCTGTCCCCCCCGTGAGATGTAGAAGAGATGTTGATGGCAAATGGTTGGCCTGCCAACCATGATCCACCGTCAGAACCTGTTCTACCGAGATACTCCAAATCTCCTAGCATGGACATTTCTTCATTTCGCTTGGGTGCGTTCAGGCTAACATGGCTATGAAAGCAAGTGACGCAGAGACGTGACGAGCCTGTGCGAATTACGCTGCTGTTGTCCTCTCCTTTCTGTCGTTGCCGAGAGCAATCTGCGTCTCCGAATCCTTTGGTGAACTACAACCACCAATCTGTATTCGCCGTTCTTCCTTCGTTTTTGTGCTCGCAGACATAGACTTCCCTTTCCCGCAGGGAGCATCACCAAGCGCCATAAAGAAAGTCCCGGTTCCTTGAAACAGTCAAAGAAAATGGTTGCCGTTACGCCTGCTTCAGCTAAACAAGATCCCAACCAGTGGAAGAAAAACCTTTCGGCTCACGTCATCTGCCCAGAATGCAAGGAAGTGCCTCCTAATCTGGAGTTCCCGGGATCGCATGAAACCGTGTGCGGATCTTGTGGGTTAGTGCTTGCTGATCGAGAGATTGACATGCACTCCGAATGGCGAACCTTTTCCAACGATGATCAGAATAACGACGACCCGTCTCGTGTCGGAGACGCTTCGAATCCTTTGCTGAATGGAGATCAGCTGGAAACCCAAATTGCCAGCGGAGGCTCGGGCCGTGTCCGAGATTTGTACCGTGCTCAGAACAAGCAATCGAGCGAAAAGGCCAACAAGTCGCTCCTCGCCGCTTACAAGGAGATCGGTGCCCTATGCGATGGGTTCAGCATTCAGAAGAACGTGGCCGACACCGCCAAGTATCTCTTCAAGATCGTCGACGACGCCAAGGCCTTCAAAGGCAAGTCCCAGGACGTGATCATCGCAGGCTGCATCTTTATCGCCTGTCGTCAATGCAAAGTTCCGCGTACCTTTACGGAAATTTTTGCCGTCACGAAGGTTTCGAGGAAGGAGATTGGAAGAATCTACAAGGCATTAGAAAAGTTCTTCACGGCCCAAAACCTAGAGAGACACAACAACGTTGTGTCGAACGGAGGTGTTCCCGACCCCAACGATACTTACACCGCGACTACGTCCACCAAACCCAGCGACCTGTGCAACCGATTCTGCAACCTCCTGGGTCTGCCGTACCCGGTTGTCAGTACTTCATCCGCCTTGTCTGATCGGGTCACGACAATGGGAGATCTGGCCGGCCGTTCTCCCTTGTCGATCGTCGCCGCCTGTATTTACATGGCTGCCCACCTGATGGGTGAGGGAAGATCTGCCAAGGAGATTGCTGGAGTGGCCCATGTCAGCGACGGAACTATTCGCGGGGCCTATAAACAACTTTACGCCGAACGCGAGCGTTTGATTGATCCCGAATGGATCAAGAATGGAAAGGGCGATCTGAAGAATCTGCCCCCCAGCTAAAATTTATATCCTACTATAATATCTTTTTGTTTACTTTCTACAATCTTTGCCGTCTTTGCATCCCATTCGATTGTCGATGCTTTGTCTAAACCGTAACAAGTTTGCTTTTCTTTTCATCGCTTCTTTTTCTTTTTTTTTTTTTGCCATGTTGAAAAATTGCATTGCGTTTTCTTTCTTGACCAGTATTTAGACTTCTATATTCTCTTCTCACTTTCTTAACAAGCTCATGATACCCAATTATTGAAAATCAAGACAAAAAAAGGCTATAACGAAGAAGAAAAAAAACAAAACAAAACAAGCAAATCCAAAAAAAAGTCCAATGAAACTATTCAAAGTGTGCAAAAAAATTTTATTATTCGCGGTGCTTCTCTTTTAAGCCAGTCTGAACCAAACCGATCATATATACTTACTTTCCTTTCTTTCTGTCTTCGATGACATTGATTTCCAAGATTGCTTGCCTGCTTGGTTGGTTTCCCCTGCAATTGAAACTCGGATTTCAATTCACTAGTTACCTGCTAGTTCAATTAGTTGCTCAATCCAGGTGTTACTTTCGTCCTTCTACATCCAAATTGCTGCGAAAACCATACATATTAAGGACCTAATCCTACTACCTTAATAACCTAACCTAACCAGCTAGTTGGGTAAGTATAAAGGTAGACAGAGTAGCTCAGTTGTGTGGTGCTTGTTTCATGCCAAAGGAATGAATGTACATGTATAAGACAACGGATCCAACAGAACATAAAATAAAACAGGACAGAACAGAACAACGACAAAATGAAGTTGGTTACACTAAGCTAAGCTAAGCTTAAGGTTAGTTAGTGGGTTATCGATCAAAACAGACCCTACCAGACCAGACCAGACAGACGTGCTCGAATGAGTGGGCTGAGTTTTTCTTGCTTTAATAATCAATCAGTAGTACATACTTTTGGGATAGTTCTATGGCTGAACAGCTCCACGGAAAGTGAATGAAGCAATGTACTGTTTGGGTGCATAATTGTTACGGTGGATCTGACGGGGCAGAAACTCTGGCACAGACAGGAGGATCAAAGAGAAACGAAAGGCAGATACACAAATACAAACACGCGAAGAAAGAGGGAGCTTCTCTGGTTTCAAGATCCACCATCTGAAAGTCTCTTTCCGTCGGCAGAGGCAGCCAGCTGTTCAGCAGCGGCGTCTATCTGCTCTTCGGGAGAAGAGGGAGGAGACGTGTGGTTGGGGTCGGAGGTCGCGATCTCAGCTCTGGGAGGTGCGTCGACCGCCTCCTCCGGTTGGGTCACCGGCTCGGTAAAAGAAGGTACCGTGACGGGTTCGGTTGCTGTTGATGGCGCCGTGTCGGCGAGAGGTGGCTGGGACTCGGCGGCGGGGATGACGTCTGGAGAGACGGGGGTTTCCTGACTCTCCATCTTGTCCGGCGAGAACTGAGGATCCGCCGACTCGCCGGCCATGTTCTTCGCCAGAGGGGGTGCCATCGTGGCATTATCCAAGAGGGAGGTATCAGGCGGCGTCACAGCGCGAGGTTCGGTCTTCTCACCATCGCCCACAGTCAGGTTGCCATCTTCACTCATTTGCCAAACATTCCACGTCGTGGTAATCTTGACCTCGGGAATTGTCGGCAGCTTTGGGGTAGATTTCTCGACTGCAGGCTTTCTGCGCGCCGGTCCCCGAGCTCGTCCTTTGCGAGCATCGCTCAGCGGGACCTTCTCAGCAGGAGGTGCCTCTTCCTTCTTTTCCTGGGGCTTCGGCCCTTGCGGGCCAAGCTGGAGGCGGGAGTTGAGGTCAGTTAAGAACCCTGCCTTCAAAGCTGCAATTTTACCGCCGCCGGGCCGGGCTGGCACTGCAGGTTTGGGCTTGGCCGCTGGATCTTTAGCTTCCAGATCATTGCCGCCTTGGAAAGCAGGCTTAGCCGGTCGGTTCGGGACTTGAGGCTTGGGACGGTCAGGAATTTGGGGCGGCTGTCGCTTCTCGGTCGGTGACGCGCCTGGTTTCGTGGACGCGTCCACTGAAGGAGGCTGTTGCGGACGTCTTGCAGGCCGGGACGGAATGACGGGTTTTGCCGGAACCTCGGGGCTTTTCACCTCCGGACTCTTCGCCTCGGGACTCTTCACCTCTTCTTCCGATGGTTCTATTGTGGTGACGAGCTTGTGACTCTCGGGCGCATCTTCCCAGATATCGCGACTCGGGAATCGCTGTTTTGAAATATCCGGTCGGGTGGCGAGCTTCTCCTCTTGGTCCTCGGACTCTAGAATGTGCGAAGCGACTTTGTGGGGATCAAGATGGCTCGTCTGGCTTCTGCGGAAGGACTCTTGCTCCGGAGTCTCGAAGACATCCTGTTTGGGAATGTCTGGCGTGGAGACGGTGGCATGAAGCTGCAGGCTGTTGGGAGAATCCTCCCAGATATCCTGACTAGGAAAACGATGTTGTGACATGTCGGGTCGCTTTTTAAAGCGCTCGGCGGCCGGGATGACGTTGTTCTCCTTCTTTTCATCCTCGGGGAACAAAGGCTCGTATTCCTCGACATCCTCGAGCGGCGTGTGGGTATCTTCCCGCTCGTCGCGCGAATTGAACCTGGCAAGGGTTGGCATGCCATGGAGGCTTGTAGATCTACTATTGGAGCGACTATGGGCTGCGCTCGGGGTACGACTTCTACCCTCATGGTCGAGGCTTTCCCTTCGCCCGAAGGTAGGCGATACTGCAGGGTGTTGGAAGGCGGATTCCGGGCGCACCTCATCAGCAGCCAGAATGGGTTCTTCATCCTCTGCTGCGTCTTCTCCAGCCCCGCGGGTCAGAGTCTCCGGCTCCGGAGTCTGGGCAAATCCATCCGGATGGTGCAGGTGATGGTATGGTTCATCGACGTGAATGACGTCAGGCTTCTCCTGAGAAGCCTCTTGCTGGGCTTCGGATTCGAGGGCGGCCGTGGTTTCCGTGCGTAGAGGGGAATCGACGGCAGGGCGCGAGTCACGACGGGACTCTGGCGGAGGGGGAGAGAAGTGGTTGGTGTACTGATCGCTGGCGATGTATCCAACCTCTTCTTCCGGGGTTCCGGTTACGGCAGGAGAAGTTCCTGGGCGTCGAAATTAGCTCAAGACATATAGTGTCCGCCTTGGATAAAACCTACCAAGTCCCGAACCAGTCACCGCGGAGCCACGAACGATTTTATTCAAATCATCGCTGCTCAAAGCCCAATCAGGTCGGGGGGTCCCCACTCCAGGCCCGTATTGACCCTGTTCCTCCTTGACGTACTCTTCAGGGTGCTTCTCGTACCAAGCTTTCTCGAATTTGTCGTTGGGCTGCACCCCGTGTCCGTGAAGGCCGTAGCTACCGGGTGGGAGAGAGGCTTCGCGGCCACTGCGGGTTCGGTTGTGAGTGCGACCCGAGCGTGAACCGGCAAACTCGGCTTGATAAGGACTCGGAGAAGGCGCCTGGACATCACCGGCGTCGCGGTACATGGGGACCCGCTGTCCGATCTCCGGAATTCCATGCTCATCGATATTGAAAGACTGTCGACGCTCGGCGGATGCGGTCGAGGATTCGGCCCGCGAGCCGTTCCGAGAGTGCAGCGAGCGCGCAGAGCGGTCCTGCTGCTCGTCCGGAAGGGGAGAAGCAACTCTCCCACCGATACCCGCCGCGGCAGCCTGGCGCGAATCCGTGCGAGTCACGGCCTGCACCTTGGCCTTGGCGCTGGCATTCGGCAGCGACGGTCTTGGCGCATGCAGCTTGAGATCGCTGCCCACGTTGCGAGTTTCCGCGGGGGTTGTATGGTGGCCTTCCGAGGCACCACCGACATCCAGGTCTTCATATTCGATGCCCTCTTCGCCAAGGGAAGGTATCGTTACGCTCGGGGGGCGCTGGGGCAGGTCGTTGGAAACCGTGCGGCTCAGACTTGCGCCATTGGGCGGTTCGTTCAAGGGCGACGGGGCGTAGCTATCACGCAGAGGAGAGATCGAGCGCTCGAACCGACGAGTGGGGCGAGGGGGGATTTTGGGTATCTCCCCGGAATTGGGCGCAAGGCCCTGCTGATGAGGCGACCTTGACGGCCGAGGAGGAACAACGGGGCCTGTTTGCGTGGCCATGGCGAATGAGGGGAGATATGCAGTATAAGACTGGAGATAAATTAATGACACTTCAGAAGATATGCGTTAGTGCGGCTAGGCCCGGTGAAATGCAAGAATCAATCAATGACACAAAGCACAATCCGGTATGTACGTGGCAGCTCTGTGCTGGAAGCAAGCTTTAAGACCCAATTGACCGGGGGCAAGGAATGTGAATAGCAGTCCGCCGGATGTCCACTTCCTTGGTAAGGTAGATGGGAAACTTTGCTAGAAAAAGAGGGCAATGCAAGCAAAGCGCAGAAAAGTGGTTAAGCGGTTGCGTAGATAAGATAGGCCAGGGTGCTGCATATGAAGCCGATAACGCTCCTGGCTTTCACCGCCTCAAGCTCTTGAAGACAGCTGGTTCGCATTCCTCTCAAGCAGGCCGATATCATGCTGACAGGGTCGGAACGATTGATGATCTGGGATAGATCCCCGGGAGTGGGAAGACGGACTTACCAAGAGTTGGTAGTAATACAAGGATCAGCCAATCGAGAAGGTGACAGTTAGGGTCAAGTACAGTAGAGCCCAGATAGTTGCGAGGACTTTTCGCCGGGGGAAATGGATAGTATTAAAGGGGAGCAAAAGAAAAGCAATTGAATCAACTAGCGAGAGATCTTCCGATGAGGAAGACAGGTAAATAAAAACAAAGGAGATAATTAGGGGTGGACGAGCGAGATCGCAAGGATATATGGAGGGGGAAAAAGGGAAGAAAGAGAAGCAGCAGCAATGATGTATGACTAGAGGCGTTCACCCGTCAAGTGGCCGTAAATTGCCAGTCTAACCGCTTTCTTCCTGCCACGGCCCACCGCCCGGAGCGCGTGACGTCTTCGGTCGCGAATCGAGGGAAGCAACGACGTTTCGGCCGTTGCAATTACTCCTTCTTTTCTCTAAAGCAGAGGATGACTGCCAACCTGCTAGACCGAGACTCGGACCTGCCACTAACAAGTATACATGTTGCAACTGCTATGACTTATTTGAAATTTTCTTTTTTCCTCTCTCTTACCCCTCTTGTTGATTGAGGGATTTTTTCATTGGTATGCAGTTACCCTGTTCAACCTTGTGTACACTTTTACTCGGAGTACGAAGTAGTTACAATATTGAGGAAACAATAATAAAAATGGCGCAAGGCTACCAGTCCAAAGTCGACGAGTGGGCGATCCACTCCGCCGACCTTATCAATAGGGGAGGATTAATTCCCTCCCCCTTTCGTCCCGGCGACAGATGATCACCCACCTGTCTTGCTTGTACTCCGTAGGCCCAAGGTACTGCTCGTACCTCCCTGAAACAAGAGGATGAACACGAATCCTACCAGGCCCGGCATGACCATGGTCCATTAGCCACGACGCCACGAATCTGATACCCGATTCTGAAGTTTCCAGGCAGGAAGGGATCCCCATCGTGTGCCGTGTGTATACTTTTGACCACTATTACCTATCGTAGTTCCAGTGTAAGCTGTGCCAAGAGGTCTGGCCCTAAGCCCAGTCTGCTTTCTCTGTTCTCCTCCTTTTTCCAACCCCTTCTATAGTACTCTTATACCCAAACCCAAACGGAGTACACTCTGTACTCCGTACTATGTATACCATCACGGCCTTGGCGCGCTTTCAACGTGGTTGCGCTGTCTGTCTCACAGTTGCATCGACACGATCACCGGTTGAGCCCGTTCAGACACCTGCAGATAGCCCCCCGCGTCTCTAAGTTTCCCGCTGACTGTAGTTGTGTCATTTATGAAGGCTGCCAGGACGAAAGCAAAGGAATTCCCAGTGTCTTCAATCCGGGCCTGGATACTTGCATGGCCAATTAGAACCCCGCCAATGGCACTTACTCGGTATGTCATAACCAGCAGGGATAGGTGGAGTTTCCTTGCGTCCAGGCCAGGCCGATCGGTTCAATTTCCACGGGTTCAGAGCCTTGATGTCCTGTCCTTATCAGCGCGCCCACATCGATGCCTCCCACTTTTTGGGTAAGTGACTACAGCTTCATGTCCCGCCTGATCATCCCTGTGTTCACGTTCCATCTACTTGCGTTAACAACAATGACTGCGCCGTCGAGATCACTCATCGCGTTCTTGTTCCGTGTCACGGTATCCTAGTAAACATCCTTCGTGAGAATGAAAAGGATAAAAAGCGCGGGGTAACGACACAAAGTCCCATCGATGAGGGGAAATGACGTAGCACTGAACGCTCTTGAGAGGAGCCATCGTCATTATCATCCTTCTTTCCAAGACTCCGTATAAACTAGTAACAGAATGAAAGGAGATTCTAGGCAGCCAGGTAACAAATAGAAGGGGGGAACATGAACCCAGAAACAGTCGGCCTTGACGGTGGTGCGGACCGCTGCATTTCAGCATTGTTGATTTCAACGGCGAGAACGTAGACAAGAACATAAGCATAAATATGTTTCAGAGTTATGTATGTCAGGCCTGCTGGCTCAATGGTAGAGCATTGCTCTCCTATCTTTCCCCCAAAGGTTGGAGCGTTAGGCAAAGGTTGAGGGTTCGAGTCCCTCGTGGGTCGTTGCTACGAATTATTTTTTTCTCTCCCTACTTCCCTACTCTTCATTTCTTTCCTTCTGCCCCCGCATCCATCATCCATGCACGAATACATTTTTGCTCGTTATTCTTTCTTTTGATACCCGTCTTTATCAATTGAAGGTGGATCTGATACCAAATTAGTTCCCTCCATTCCACCCCCGGTTTCCTACTTGGTCAAAAAAACTCAATCAAGGACCTCGCACCTTGCCTTTTCCCTGGATTCTTCGGGTCAAAACAGGTTCTCATCCGTTATATGTGCCACTCTCTTATCTGATGAAACTGGGAACCGACTAGTGGCTGTGTTGTGAATTCGATTAACCTGCAAAATGCCAGGCAGCTTCGTTCAGCCATCAGGCCGTACCAGCCTGAAGACTGGCATTATGCGCATGGATAAGTCAACCTTCGTTTTGCAATGGGTATCAACGGGTATCCATGATGAAATGACCGAAGCAAGTGACCATGCGGCTTGTCGGGATTAGGTTGGTGATGATATCAGACATTGATATCCGGGATCTCATCTAAATTCAAAAAGACTCTAAAAGAGACGGTCTATTCCGACTTGACCATATTAGAGCTGCCGACTCAACGTCAACCTTCTGAACAGAAAATTGCCTGAGAAAACCGTCTTTCCCTGTCAGGGGACCGCTACGATAGGCATTGAACCGTCAAATTTCCATAGAATTGTACGGCGACAGGTTCACAGACGGCCTGGGGAACCCCCAGGGATACAAAACATGGAATCAGATACGAGCCTGACTGGGTATCCGGAAAATGCTATTGCAGTGGTTGGAATGAGCTGCAAAGTACCGGGTGCTCAGAGTCCGGACGAATTCTGGGATTTGCTTCGAAATGGTAAATGCATGGCTGCAGAAGTGCCACAAACTCGCTTTCCGCTTCAGGGCCATTGGCGAAGCCATGGGATGTCATCCATGCGCGGCAACTTCCTCGACGAAGTTGACGTCTTTGACCATCAGTTCTTTGGCAAATCAAGCCGCGAGGCTGCTGCCATGGACCCTCAGCAACGTCTCCTTCTTGAGGTCACCTACCATGCACTGGAGAGGTCGGACTATTTCAGACCGGGCCGAGAACGTGATAACAACGTCGGATGCTACATCGGAGGATTCTCCAACGACTACATTGACAACCTCGCCAGTCATCCCGCGGGCGCGTTTACAGCGTTAGGCTGTCTCAGGTCATTCCAGACGGGCAGAATTAGCCATTTCTTCGGTTGGACAGGGCCGTCTATAACATTCGACACTGCTTGCTCCTCGTCCACCGTCGCGATTGACGCTGCATGCAAGGATATCCTGCTCGGGAGCTGCACGGCTGCAATAGCCGGTGGTGTTGCCGTCATGACAAGCCCTTATTTCTATCAGAACCTTGCAGGTGCTTCGTTCCTCAGCCCAGATGGAACACCGCGCCCGTTTGATGCTGGCGCTAATGGATATTCGAGAGGAGAAGGCGTCGCTGTTGTTTTTCTCAAGCGACTGAGTGTAGCATACCAGGAAAGAGATCCAATTTTGGGGGTCATATGCTCTTCGACTGTGAGACAAAATAGCAACAACTCCCCAATAACCTCCCTGGATCCCGTGGCACATCAATCTTTGTATAAACAGGCCCTAGCCTCGGCCCGAATGCAACCAGAAATCATCAGCTATATTGCGGCTCATGCTTCTGGTACTCGCACTGGGGATGCACAGGAGTATACTGGAATCAAGGCGGTATTTGGCGATAATGATCGGGATGGTCCCCTATTTGTTTCCTCTGTGAAGGCAAATATCGGGCACACCGGAGGAGCCTCTGGGGTGGTGGGACTAATCATGATAGTACTTATGATGCAGAACGGGGAAATTCCACTGCAGGGGAGGTTGGAACATCTGCGTCCGGAGGTTGAACAATCCCAGGGAAATATTGTGATCCCCCGTGACACTCAACCATGGAAGACATCGCCCATGGCCGCCTGCTTGAATAATTTTGGCGCCTCGGGCAATATCACGGCTTTAATTGTGAAGGAGCCACCGCGGCATTCGACGGAGCAAGAATGGCAGTTTGGGAAAGCCTCAGATTCTTCCTATCCGATATGTATATGTGCGCACAATCTGCAGAGTCTACGTCACAATTGCAAAACAGTACTTGAATGGGTTTCAAACAGCACTGGGGACACCAAGTTACGGGATATCGCATTCAGCCTGTCGTGCAAAGCAAATCTATCTTTGCGTTATCGATGGTCCACAACTGCAACAACTGTGTCTGAACTGGCAAACAATGTTCAGACTGTTGATGCGCTTGAGGACCATGATGCGCTAAGTTCCAAACAGCCGCAGCCAGTCGTCCTCCTGTTTTCGGGCCAAACAGGTACCACTGCCTATATTGACCGACATATCTATGAGACATGCGTGGCTTTTCGTCACCACCTCGATGAATGTGACCAGACTCTAACAAGTCTGGGAGCGAAGAGTCTCTTTCCTGGTATATTTGAAGACGATGAATGCCACAACGTTCCCATTTTGCACACAAGGACCTTTGCGATTCAGTACTCATGTGCCAGAACATGGATTGATACTGGACTCTCGATTGCTAGAATGCTCGGACACTCGATAGGACAACTCATTGCTCTATGTGCGTCTGGTGCAGTATCCTTGACTGAAGGTATCAAGCTCGTCCATGGTCGGGCACGATTAATCGAAAGCAAATGGTCGTCTGAAAAGGGGGCCATGTTGGCAATAAAAGCATCATACGCCCAAGTTCAAGACGTGCTTGTACAGTGCCACCAGGATGGCAGTCATAACGATCTTGAAATTTCCTGCTACAACGGAACGACTAGCTACGTGCTGGCTGGAACAGAGAAGGCGATTCAGGCAGCGACAGAAGCCCTGGAAATCAACCAGATCAAACACAAACACCTCAAGGTCACGCATGGATTCCATACCAGGTTGACGGACCCAATACTCCAGGGCCTTATGCAACTCTCGTCCGAACTCACCTTTTCGCAGCCCAGTATTCCAGTGGAGACCTGCTCATTCTCGAAAAGCTGGAAAGTCCCTACCCCTGAGTTAATTTGCGACCACACCCGTGGCCCAGTGCACTTTGGAGCGGCAGTACAGAGAGTGGTGAATGAGCTCGGTGCCTGTACTTGGCTAGAAGCGGGATCAGTGTCCTCAATCACCAGTATGGCTTTCGCTGCCATGTCACCAGAGGCGCGTACTGATGACAAGTTCCCCGCGATTCAATTGAAACCATCCCAGTCAACCAGATCCCTGGCTGATGTGACTAGACAGCTTTGGGACGATGGCCAGAATGTTCAATTCTGGCAATTTCACGGTGCACAATCGCGGAACTACACACGCCTCAACCCGCCACCCTATTCATTTATGAAGCATCGACATTGGCTGGAATGGAAGGACTCAAGGTCTACACTACCAGAGCTTCACCGTGCCAATGAAGGAACAAATTCCACTGGCGCCGAACTGGTTCATATAATAAGGACAGATGAAACGGGCTAAGGTTCCGCAACGTTTGCAATAAACGTTGAATCTCCAGAGTGGCTATTACTTGTTGACCAGCATGCACCCGGCGGAACCAGTGTCTGTCCAGCTTCTCTGTATGCTGAGATTGTTACTAGGGCGACACGACAGGTCAGACCAGCACAAACGCGGCTTGGAAATTCATTCGGGGTTGTCCAGAATCTCGTTATATCAAAACCCATTGGACGATCGAAGGGCAATATGCTCAACTTAATCCTGCAGGCGACCTCGCCAACAAAGAAGTATGGAAATTTAGCTTCAACATCGACAATGAAGACGGCCACGGCCAAAGCCGACACGATCCTCACATACGCAGCGCGACAGGGCTTATCCCGACGGTGAAGGTAACCCGATGATATATCTGCAGCGAGCATGGAATCTGATTACACTGGATTCGATCTGGGATGCAATCGAACAACAGCGAAAACACTGCACCGGGAATTGCAGTATTGACGGAGATGGGATCTACCAGTTGCTGAGGCGAGTAGTCGACTATGGCAAGGTATATCGTGTCATCAACAGCTTGCAATCGGGCCCAAACTATGCAAAAGCCTATGCAAAATTGCCGCAGGATTGGCAGCAGTACTCGAGCATTATCATTCCCCCTGTGTCAATTGAGGGAGTTCTGCAGGTTGCAGCCGCACACGTTAATTTATTCGGGCCTCACACCCGCGCAGCTGGAATGTTCCTCTGTACTAGCATCAAATGCATTCAACCTAGTCAGCATTTCTCATGGGAGTCATTTTCTGCTGGATGGCACGTGGTCGCTAGGACGATCGACGAAAGTGACACATGCGTGGAATATGATATAATGGCTTTCGCAGCAGATACTGGACGACTGGCATTATTGGTCCACGGAGTCGGATTCTCGTACGCTTCGGCCCAATCAGTGGATGGTTTGCCGAAAGTCGCTATTTCTAGTCATGACTCTATCCCAAACATCCCTTCCCAGGAGTCATGAAATGGAAATGGCACAGAGTCCGATCCGGACTACGACTCCATGAACGAGTCTGCGAATGGTTCTGGAAATGGGCACGTCTATAAAGAAGGACAGATTTCATTTACGGCGCTCCATGACGTTCTTCGTGGGTTCATCAACATTCCCACGGAAGGGCTATCGGCCTCAACCTCTCTTGAAAGTCTAGGCGCCGACTCTTTGGCTATGAGCGAGATACAACATGTGATCACATAGGAATTTGATGCCGATCTTCTGATAACGCAAGGCAATGACACTACAGCTGGAAATTTGTTGAACACGATTAACAGACAGTTTACACCTGATATTAGCCCACCTCAGCAATTGCATTCGAAAGAAAATTCGTCGGTGGCTTCTCGCTTGCAAGGACTGATTGAAGCTCACTTAGGCCCTCTTGAGCACATTGACTATCTGTCTAGCCTTGGTGATTTGGGGATTGACTCGCTCCTCTCCCAGGAGCTCATCGGGGACATTGAGAAGGAGTTTCTCTGTCTGATAGACGTCGAAATTAGACCCGAATCTACTTTGATTGAGCTATGCACAATCCTTTCATCCGGAGCCACCAAAAATGCCGATCATCTGGAAAGCTCACCAGGGTCGTCCGTGTTTGAGGACAAATCACCAGTACCAAGCGAAGATGTAAATGTTCCGCCGCAAGTTGTGTTCGTTGAAACACAAAAGCGTTTCCCAGAGCTTGCGGCGCAGACCTCGTGGCTGCATTTCTGGCAAAAAGTTTACCCAGCGCAGTGTTAGTTGGCTCTTTCCTATGTGGTGGACGCGTTTGCTCGTCTCGGTTGCGATTTAAGGACCATTCAACCAGGTTGTCTCTTTCCTCCTATTGATGTGGCTCCGCAACATTTCAAGTTGAAGTCTACGTTGCATGAGATTCTGCGGCATGGACGTATTATAGACTATACTGGGGAGGGAGGTTATGTCCGTTCTGATAAAGGCATCAGTTCGCGGTCATCATCCTTCCTGCATGAAGAGATAACTCGAAAGCACCCTCAGCACCGCCTGGAACATGATCTCCTTCGCATCACTGGTCCTGAACTGGCTGGGTTTCTATTGGGGACTATTGACCCCTTGAAACAAATCTTTGGTATCTCCAAGAACCGCCGACTGCTGGATGACTTCTATTCCAAGGCTCCAATGTTCATACAATGAACCTCATGCTGTGCGATTTCCTAGACCAGCTAGCAAACAGCCGTCAGAGAACCGGCCAATTCACATCCTCGAGCTAGGCGCTGGCACTGGAGGGACAACCACGAGTGTCCTTGAGACGCTCGTTCATCAGGGCGTCCCCTTCAAATATCATTTCACGGACATCTCAAGCTCCTTTGTGATGGCGGCCCGACGAAAGTTTGCCACATATTTGGGATCTATGGAGTTTTTAGTTTTGGATATTGAGCAAGAACCAGCAGCCGAATTTGCAAATCGTTTTGATATAGTCTTGTCTACCAACTGCATTCATGGAACGCGCAATCTGGTGGCTTCGCTCAGGCACGCACACCTGATGCTTCAACACAATGGTTTGATCTATCTGATCGAGATCACGAAACGCTTATTCTGGCTAGACTTGGTCATTGGGTTGTTGCAGGGTTGGTGGCTGTTCGAAGACGGCAGGAACCATTTTCTGGCATCGTCTGCATTATGGGAAAAGAGCATGTTGTCCGCAGGATTCGAGCAAGTACTGACGACCGGTGGTCCAAGTTTAGAATCTCAGACTGTCGGGCTGATTTTCGGGTTCAATTCCAAATGTGACTCTGTTCAGAGTCATCCAAGGGCACGAGAGGTTGATTCCGAAACAGTTGTCTTCAAGACTGGCAAGCCTCATCTCTATGCTGATATCTACTATACTCCTGATAATCAACGGAATCCAGAGTACAAGTACCCAATCGGTATGCTCAGTGCATTTCATCCGTTCAATTGTCTATGAGTGAACGCTTATGGAGAATAGCCCTTCTCATTCACGGTGGCGGGCATGTGATGCTATCCAGAAGACATATTCGGTTAGACCAAGTCTACCGTCTTGTTGACCATGGCATTATCCCCGTGAGTATCGATTACAGATTATGTCCGGAAATCGACATCACCGACGGTCCACTGTGCGATTTACGCGATGCTCTGAAATGGGCCAGAGACCGGCTACCACAGCTTCGACTGAAGCACCAAAGCATCGCTTTAGATGGCGACCGTGTAGGAGTAATCGGTCGGTCCTCTGAAGGTACGTTGGCGTTACTACTTGGGCAAACTGTCGACATTTCAGAGACGCCTCCGCCGGAGGCAATCATGACGTTCTATTGTCCGACGGACTATGAGGACGGATGTAAGTCTAACTAGTTCTTCCTGTAGCCTTAATCATGAACGCTGAGTTTCGAGTCAGTTTGGAAGACACCTCAAGTTTCTCAGTCCCAGCTACAAACCGACATCATTGGCAATCCTGTCCTTGAGGGCATTGAGAACGAACCTGTGAGTTACATGTACTCCCTTGGCTATCCAAGCAATCTATTGACAGGTGCACGGTCACCGGGTTTGGCCCCGATCAAGCGGAGAGTGTGCAAGCACAAATGGCATCCACTGAGAAACGGTCACGGATTTATGCACACATGGTTCAACAGGGACAAACATTACAAGTTCTGGCGAACGGACTGCCCCCACCAGACGCCGTGCCCCCGGAGCAAATACGATCAATCCTCTCTCAGCCGGAGCCCCCGGTGGACCGGGCGCGTCAGTTCAGCCCCTACGCTTATGCAGCAGACAACAAGTATCAATCTCCTACTTACATATTGCACGGGAAGAACGACGAACTGGTGCCTTGGCAACAGGCATCGAAGATGCAGAGTGCGTTGCAACAATATGGCGTTCTATGTGATCTTGCCCTGTTGGAGGATGCGATGTATCTGTTCGATATCAGCGCGGGTCGATCTGAAAGTTTGGACCGGAGCGTTTGCTAGAGCGTATGAGTCTTTCGCGTCTTATCTGCATGCTGCACAGTCATGATGAAGGGACAATTTCGTTAGGTTATTCTCAAGAATAGTATTATAGTGTATGGGACATCTATATATGTGGTCTTTCCAGACCGGTCTACAAGCCAAAAATGCAAGATTGACCCAACCTAGTCAAAGTAATGAGTGACGAGCGGATCATAAGAGGAGTTTCCATAGGCGTCTCCTCCCTAAGTGAGATACCCCGACACCAGATCCGGCGACACTCCACGGGTGATTTCCGATGCGTTTCCCATCACCCAGAGACAGTTTGCATGCCATCCACCATATGCTGCAAAGTATGGCAATGAACCATCCACATGCTATTTTCAACCCGTCAGCACTGCTCCTCTCTGCAACAAGGACGCTGTAGGTGCTCAAGAAGATAAATACGTATCCTGCATTCTGCACCCTCAACCTCCAAGCCCTCCACCCATGACTCGTAAACGCATCCCCCATCCCAACATCCTCTCCCGTGGTATTATCCCTAAACAAAAACGTCGTATCCCTCAACACCGACCGATACCCCTTCAACCTGCGTTCGTTTGCCGTCGCATTATACGTCCCCCGCCCACTGCCTAGATCATAGACGTGATCGCCGTGAATATGCCATGGATGCGTATCGAACCCTCCCGAACGGCCATTCGGCTCGGAACCATATCATTACGGTCAAGTTTAGAGTTAGAAGTAGATCTGTTTCCGAGACCCTCATAAACAAGCAAAGCATAGAACGTATTCCGCTGCTGACGAAACCGTGTCTCGAACTGGATCCAGAACTGCGATCTTCCGGCCCGACGCAATTCGTCTGCGGACTTGGTGCGCAGAAGGAAATCGTATCGTTGGCCCGAGCCGATCTGGATCATGTTTGTCGACGCGGGCTCCGTGTAGTGGCTGTCTGCTGCAATGATGGTCAGGTTGTCGTGGTCCTCGATGCCGAAGACCAGTGGGCTTAGGGCTACGCCGCCGATGGTGCGCATGCGGTACGTCTGGTCTGGCTGGACGGTGATGATTGCTGGTCCGCAAAGTCGTGAAATGGATGGGTTTGGTTGGGACCAGGGTGTGGGAGGTTTGGGTTTCGTTGGCGAGAAGAGATGGGTAGTTTTCTCCGTTGACGAGGATGGAGGCTGCTTCGCCGGGCCTGTGAGGGTTAGTATAATTGTGTTGGCACTGGCATATACGTATATACTCTTGATGGGAAGGGGAGGAGGGCTATCATGTACCAGGAAAAGTTCGCCAACGGGGCGATTATGCCCTGAACCAACGTGCGAGTGGTAGAAGTAAGTTCCTGCCTCGCCGATGTCCGGACGGAGTTCGTAGTCGAAGTAGTGTTGGGCCTGTGAATATTCAAGTCAGTGACTAGAGCAACGGCACATGGAAAGGAAGACAGATGGAAGAAGGCACCTTAATCGGCCATTGACTGGCCTGAGGAGTTCCATCACTGTAGGGTGCCACGGATTGACTTAAACCATGCCAATGCTTCGCGTCTCATCGTTAACGAAATAGTAAGCATGCTCACCATGGTCAAATTGTCCGAGGTGAAATCATTATAGAGTCGTACCTGGAGTCGTGCCTGGGATAATGGAGATCGTTCAGTGATCTGTCAAATGACATAGAGAAAAGGTGCATCCAATTCGACGAACCATTAACGAGGGCAGTCATTCTACTTCGGCACGCAATCGAATACATCAGCCTGATGCTCCTGTAGGATCGTCTTCGGGGTATCAAAGAGACAAGCCCAATCGAGACATGGAGATTATGGATATACCGGAGAATGAACGCAAATCAAGGGTCGGAGATAGTTCTACTATGTTAGCAAGATTGGGGCCTATAGTTACGGATGCTCAGCTTCATTGATCTATAAACAAACTCGGGCGAGGTTTCCTAAGTCGTAGTCAACAACGAACAAGGCAAGTCCGAGACTCGGCGATAACCGATAGGCTGCTATCCTGAGAGTGCATCTCGCTCTGCTCGGGGAATTCGGGGGGGGGGGGGGGGGGGGGAAGGGCAAAAGGTAATTTTTTGTCATTAAATGACCAGTTCCCCCACCCTAGTTGTTGGGGCCAACCCCACGGGTAAAACCAAGT